>VDFB02082952.1:0-38561 GCA_007258455.2 Sequoia sempervirens
ATAGATTGCAACCTTCCTTGCAATGTCCTCAGTTGACTTAGAGTAGCTAGTGGAGGCATGTCACTTATTGCTTTCACTTTCACTAGGTCTACTTCAATGCATCATCTAGATATTATATATCCTAGAAGTTTCCCTTATTGTACACCAAAGATGCACTTCTTAGGATTAATTCTAACTTTGTATTCTTCTAGTCTCTTGAAGATCTTATCTAGAACTTGCAAGTGATCAACCCTTGTCAATGATTTAGCTATTATATCATCTACATAGTCTTCCATGAGATCATGGAATATAGTCGTCATAGCTCATTGGTATGTGGCTCAAGAATTTTTCAACACAAAGGGAATGACATTCTAGCAATAGGTTCCCAATGGGAAAGTAAAGGCAGTCTTCAGTTGATCTTTAGTTGCAATTCTAATTTGTTTATATCCTAAGAATCCATCCATAAAAGATAGCATTTCGTAGCCAACTGTCAGGTGCACAATTATATCAATGTTAGGCAATGGAAAGTCATCTTTGGGACATGCCTTGTTTATATCTCACAAATCAGTGCAGATGTGGATGCCCTCAGTTAGTTTTGTCACTAGCACAAGATTAGATATCCAATATGCATATTCAGTGGATCTAATAAAATTGGCATCCAGTAGTTTCTTCAATCTAGCCTTGACTATGAGAGAAATATATGGATTCATTTTTCTGAGTTTTTGTTTGAATGGTTTTGCACCTAGTTACAATGGAAAATGATGTAGGACCAAGTTAGGATCTAGTCCTGGCATATTAGCATATGACCATGCAAAGTTTATGTATCTTTGTATGAAGAAATCTTGAAACTCGGGTTGTTCTTTCTTTGTCAATGATTATACAAATTAGATTACCTATGGATTCCCTTTTGTGCCTATGTTGATTTCAATAGTTTCCTCTACCAAAAATGGTGACTTTTCCTATGCAACAGGGAGATTGTTCAACCCTCCATCCCTGGGTGCCTCAGAGAGGTTTTCACCCTTGGATGCATCCTTTATTTTTTCTTTTTCATTGTCCAAAGGTACCTTTCAGATTTCATCTAAGTAGTCATCATTTTCATTTTTGTCATTTTTTTTCTTATTTTTGCAAGTGGAGGGGTCAATAGACTCCCCAAAATATGCCATATTGTCTAAGTCAATGGTAAAGCCAACCTTGTGATCACCTGTAGGTATTCCTTCTCGTAATCCTAGGAACTCAGCTATTGCTTTGTCATTCTCAAAGATGTCTAAGACAGGGGGGTCTTGTTGCTCCCAATCAATAAGTTGGGGATACACTAAGGTCATGTCATCATAGGAGGTGTTAAATTCTACAGGGGTCAAAGTTAAGACTGAGTTGTTGATATGATCACAAAAATTTTGTACCAACTCTTCTTTATTATTTTTCTTAGGCATAGGTAGACTCTGAGGTGGGACTATTGCTAAGGTTTGGTCATCAAGAGTAGGTTGGTCAGATCCCTAAGTGGCAAGATCAAGGGATTCCCAAAAGTAATGTTTAAGTCATTCCTCTTTTGTTGCAAGCTTTTGTGGATGGGTATAAGGTGGACTCTGTGAAATTTTAAGCATTTGGTCAAGTTCTCCATACAACTTGTCTAGGTCCATGAAGGTAGTGGAGGAAAGAAAATCCCACTCGTATTCATTAGAGTTAGGGGAAGGACATTGACATTGGTTAGATGGTTGGAGATATGTCTCAACAATTTCATAAACACTTACTTCCTCTTGTCGAGGCAATGTGATACTAGAATCGCAATCTAAAGTAGTTGATACCCTAGCCCTAGGCCTTTTAGTCATTGTGAAAAAAAGATAGGTTCAATCCTTCCATTTTGATGTAGTCCTAACCCACTATGTCCACTATAGCCTTTATCTTTCATTATCTTAAAGCATTTTATGTATTGATGTGTTTGTAAATGTATGGATGGAGGAGGTACTTCATCATCTTCTTTGTACAACTAGGATGTCACATCTTTGTTTATGGATTCCTTACTTAGTTCTTCCCATTTTATGAAGGTCAATCTAGGAGGAACATGTATATTAACTCTAGGTTGTTTCCTATCTGATGTGGTTAAACCATATGACTTAGGATGCATCAACTAGCTGACACAATAAGACTCCTTTATGTAATATTCTCCACAACCATTGTCCTGGATCTTGACATTAGGAGTGGGAGATGGTAGATTGGAAGTGGATGTTTTGGCAAGAGTGGATGGATCAATGTAGTTGGAAGAGGTGGATGATGAGGCCTCTTGATTAATAGGCACTTGACATTGAGGAATCCCTTTTAAGTTGGCATAGTACTAGAATGGATTGGGATCGCCATCTATTGTAATCTCGGTGCCATTATATGAAAATTTGAGGCATGGTATGTATCCATGGTCATCCTAGTAAAATATTATAGGGGAGGACAAGATCTAGGATTTGGAAGTCAGTGTCTACAACTACATGACCAATTATGATAGGAAGTGTAACAACCCCTTTAGAAGAATGCTCTTCATCGTCATAGGCTGTAATCACAATACTCTTATTCATGTCTACACATGCTTCTGAGAAGCCTGGTTCCTTAATGAATTGAAAGGTGAAAAATTTCAACCATGCTCCACTATCTACCAAGACTCATTTGGCTTTGGTTTTATGAACAAGGACTTCAAGATGCAACAAGTCATTATGGTTCATTTCCTTAGTTGAGTTGTCACTTTCAGAAAAGGTAGCATGGTGAGAGTTGGCTAGGTAACCTACCATCTCTTTGAAATGATTGAAATCAAGACTATTAGGGATAGTGGTGCTTTGTAAGGATTTTTCTAGGATGGCCCAATGATCAGGTGAAATATGTAGTAGTTCCAAGATGGAGATTTGTGCAAGGATCTTTCCCAACTGATCAATTAAGTTATACTGCAGCTTGGGAGGCTATACCAATGTTGGTGTAGGAGGCCCTTGAATAGTTATTTTAGTCTGATGAGTGTTAACAATACACTCAAGGGTCTTTTTAATGGTAATTGTCTTGACTTGACCATTTGTGGCTTGGACATGATTTATGATTATGTCGTGGTTGTAGTCATACTTGACATTGGCATACTTAATAGGATTGTCATTGGTCTTGTTCCCCAAATCGGAGGCTTTTCCCTTCCCATGGTCATGTAATGGATCTGAAAAGACGTTATGATCAATGTTTACGGTTATCTACTACTACCCACTAACTTCAATAGTTTTGTTTTTTACCAGATCTTGTATGATGTTCTTTAATCTCCAACAATTTTGTAAGCTATGTCCCTTGATCTAATGGAAATCACATAAAGCATTACCATCCCACTAGAAAGGTTTAAATCTTCTTAGATCTTATGGTTTTGGCTCTTGAAGTTGTATGAGGTTATGTTGCAATAACTGTTTGAGTATCAACTTGATGAGTTCCCCTAATGGAGTGAACTCACATTTTGGAAACTGCCTCAATTGTTCTGGTCATTGGGTGTTTTGGACAATGTTGGGGGTTCAATTGAAATTTTTAAGTTTGTTGGTGAAGGGATTATGACCTCTGTGTTATGATCAGTCATACTTGTAGGGCTTTGGCATCAACAACCTCATCATTAGTAACATTTTTGTTTCGAGACCAAAAATTGTTTCTATCATTGGAGGTGTTTTGCAAGTTTGGATTTATGTTTGGTGTCTTAAGTTCTCCTTTGTTGATGAGAGCTTTTTCTAGGATAATTCCCTTTTCCACTAATTCCACAAATGAAGTACAATAGTGTACACATAAGTCACCTCTCAGTTTAGAGTTGAGGTTTTCTTGGAATATAGTGACCTTCTATTTCTTAGGTATTTCCACATGACATCAACTGGCCATACTTCTCCATCTGTGGAAAAAGGTAATAAAGTTTTCTCCTTCCTCTTGTGTAGTGTGACACAAGGTTGCTATGGTAATTTCATTGTCGATGTTAAAGGAGAAGTGTTGGATAAATTTTTTGGCTAGTTCACCCCAAGATCTTATGCCATTAAGCTTATAGAACCATTTGAGGGCAATTGGAGTAAGACTTCTTGGAAACAATCAAATAAGATAGGTTGGGTCATATGCAACATTTATGCATGTCATGGAAAATCCCCTTATGTGTTTGATTGGATTACACTTTATGTTGTACTTGGGAAAATTAGGCACAACATAACCATGTGGGAAAGGTGTCATGTACAATGCCTTCTCGAAGGGAAATGGGCACAAGTCCTTAGCTGAAAAAGTTCTCTTGTTAGACACTATCATGTTATCCATCTATGTTTGGAGGGCTTGCATTTGTGTCTGCAAGACATCAACTTGTGTGAGTGATGTATTAGTTGGATTGTTTGGGTCCACATATGTGTTTTGGAATCCAACATTTTGTGACTAGTTATGGTTAAGTGTTGGTATGTAAAGTGTATTCTGACCTAGAATCTTAGAAAATGGATTTTGAATTGGAATCTAGGTGAATGGATTCTAACTCAGAATGCTAGTAAATGGGTTTTGACCTAGAATGGGGATGTTTTGTGAAGGGATAGGTCAGCTTCCATATTGAAAGGAGGGTATTTTCCCTATCTGTGTAACCCCTACCTATGGTATAGTGTTGCCAATGTTGACACTTGGTATAGTTGTTGTGTGAGGTATAGTACCAATGGCATTAACACTAGGTATGATCGTTGTTTTTGGTATGGTACTAGTAACATTAACACTTGGTATAGCAGTTGTTTCTGGTATGGTACTAGTAACATTAACGGTTGGTATAGCAGTTGTCTGTGGTATGGTTGGTACGACAACTATCGTCTTAGTTCTTTTGCTTCTAGTATGAGGACCAAATGGATTAGATGATGATGCACCTACAATGAAATTAAAACCTATACCACATGGTGAAGTATGGACTATGGTACAATATGTAGGGCTACTAGATGGTATGGTTGTAGTGACCAGGGGTATAGTGGTACTAGTGGTTATCGTGTTTGTCCCTTGTGTAGGTTGAGTTTGAAAGGTATTGATGTCAAATCCTATAGGTAAGGTGGCACCTTCAGCTAGCAATTTAGCTAAGTTTTATTGAGGATAATTTTCCAGGTAATCATCTACAAAGGAAGAAAACTATGGGTCTTGCGCTACAACATCTAAGTCTTCCACTGTACTATACATCCTTGTGGGTCCCTAGTGATGAATTGATCTAACAAAGTTCTTTGAGGTCTTGATTAGGACATCCCTTGAAAGGGGTTTTAGAACAGATTAATGAAGTCATTTGTGTCTAACATCTTTTCTCTCTCTTTCTCCTAGACCTTGTTTCTACCATGTAAGATAAGCTCAAGATGCAAGGAATGCAAAACTACGTCTATGGATAGTATGACATTAGTCTATGTTTTTGGGATTTTCTAGATGCAAATAAGGAATGTATGCAGCTATTTTTTTGGAATTTTCTTGCAAATAAGGAATATCTAAAATGATGTTATACTAGATTGACCATATCTAAGTATGAAAAAGTATAAGCAAGATTCTAAGGTAATCGATTTTGTGAACATAAGATGAGGTTACCAAGCACCTAAAGTATAAACAAGGCATCAATTTTGGTATGTCAAGGAAACTTTGTAGGACAAGTACCAAAGATAAGGTGAGCTCCCAAACTAGACTGATAAGATGGAAGGACCCACTAGAGGACAAAATATATGATAATGTAGCTAGGTTCAATGATAGACTTTGTTGAAGCAATGGTTTTTCCAAAGTGTGGAAAGTGGACCTATTCTAAAGTTTGCAAAAGTGACTTTTCTAAAAGGTAATATGTACTCCTAAGATGAAACTAAAACATAAAACTAGGGTAACTATAGCTATGACTGAATGATACCTAAAGGATGCAAAATTGAGCAAATCATTTAGGTTTCTATCCAAGAATCACTATGAAAAGATAGATCAAAGAATGGTATGACTATGTGAACTGTGACAATAAATTTTGGCTTTCTAGTAAATAGAAAAAAGTGGTTCAGTTTTACAGATGCGTCACAAAATCTAGAAAATTTGGTTCCTAATATTAGATGTGGTATTCTACTAGTAAACTGTCTCAAACTATGATGGGAAACTGTGTCGTTCTAGACTACAGATGTGACTCAAGAAATCAAATTTAGCTAACTGGTAAATAGATGCGGTTTTCTAGTAACAGAGACTGTTGACTGGTAAAATAAGGCTCAAATCTATGATAGGGAAGATGCGTCATTTTAGACTGCAAATGCGGCTCACCTAGTCAGATGCATCATAGATGGTATCAAATGCGACTTTCTAGTAACAGAGGTGTTTAACAGTTTGATAGATGTAACTTAGGATCTCATATGCAATTTTATGTTAAATAGATGCAACTCAAGAGGACAGATGTCACTCTCTATTTGACAGATGTGACTTGGTTTTTCTAGTAAATGATAGTTAGGACTCAGTTTGACATATGCAACTGACTGGTTAACAAATGCGGCTTTGTTTTCAATTGTGGTTTTCTAGTGAACAAATGTGGTTTTCTGGTAAATGATAGATTTGACAGTTTGTTTTTTGATCAAATTTTAGAAAATATCAAACACAAAAAACACAATATTTCAGTTTGGTTTTGACATGAACAATGTTAAATTTAGTAACAAACAAGTACATTCTAGGCTAGCAATGACAATATCTATTGAGTTCTCACTTGGGTTTCCCCAGGTATGCTTATTCAAAGTGGATGATTAGAAGCTTGAGCCCACTAGCTCCCCTCCATGACACTCACTTATACGAGGCAGCCAAGATTTTGTACCCATAAAACTCCCATGGCATACTTTTCATCTCTACTAAGAACCATAAGAACATGAGACAGCTTCAGAGGTCTGACCTCTTGCACTAATAGATAGAAGAATTTTGGATACTACAACAATGGTATTTAGTTCAGACACCCATTTAGGTGGCTATGCATGAAAAAAGATATAACAATCTTGTCTGCATAACAAATTTTCACCTATAACACTAAGTTTTCCATTAGGGTTCACATTTGTATATCGGTCGGGAGTAGCTTGGCTAAAAATCTTCATTGCTGGTTTGAGTCACCTCTGGGTGAGTACTTTTTCCCACTAAGGAAGGCCCAATTCTTAGAGTCAATAATAGGTTCTCTTGCACCTAGGATTGCATGAATACACAAGGGGAGAGGATACTTCTATTATTGAATTGGGTAGTATAAAAATTGTGTGCATGCACCAAACACAAAATATAGTAGTAAATTTTAAACCCAAATGATAATTTTCTAGTCTACCAAACAATTTGTTTCAAAAAGGTTTTTGACACACGTCCTGCAAAATAATTCATCAGTAATTTCAGTATTATCTTCATCAATCATCCTGCAAAAAGGTTTGAATTCTTGTCTTCTACAAACACTATGTTAACTCCTTAAAAGACACACACTGCAAACCCCGAATTAGTAGTAGATAAATCAATTGAAAATTTCAAACTTTGGGATTCAAAAAAAAGAAACATAAAATTATACAAGTCAAATGTGTCTCTACTTTTACTAGTCAAATGCATCACGAAATTCCACAGATGCATCGTGAATACTCAGATGCATCATTTTATGTGTCAAATGCAGTTCGCAGAGTTAATTGCATCGTTCCATACTGTACTGACAAAACTCAAAATTTCTATGATTTTTTTTGAAGACCGTGTCTTCACGTTGGGTTCACCAAAATGTAATGTAGGAAAAATCAATAAATCAAATAGATCAAATAAAATTCAAAGAAAAATAACCTACATCAAACAACAAAGCACAAAGGAAAGCAAAAACATGAAAAGATCTCACCAAGCATTAATAAAATACGATGAATGACCTTTGTTGTCCTTCTCCATTTCGCCGTGATAGTATTCTTGCCCTCAGATTTTCAATGTGTGCAAGTATAGCTCTATGATTATGATAATGATGAAATATTGAAGATTCTAAAACTAATTGCTTCCAAAACACATAAAATTTTGGGAGGAAAAATGATGCAAATATGGCCAATTTGTGGAAAATTGATTGTTTGAATGACAAGCTGAGATTGAAAGTTGAATTGATGATTGCGATTGAAAGTTAGGACATGCATTTGAATGAGGGTTTTATGACTACGAGTTAGAACTCACAAATGTTGAGAGATTAAATTAAATATTAATTTGATCTTTAGTGATGACTATTCAAAAATTACAAGAATAGAGTTCACATGTAAAGTTGATGATTTTCACAAAGGAAACAATCTGTTCGAACACACGAATGAATGAATTAATTAAATAAAATTACTTAATTCATAGATGTGCACATGCAAGAGGTGGAACTAGATAACTAACTGATTACCCAAAAAGTCTCTTTGTTAGAAATAGAATGAAATTAGATCCAAAGATAACAAGCAAATTTAATTTGATCTCGAGAAAAGTGGTGATGAATGATTAGATAACAAAGTGATTAGAAGAATATGCTGAGAATAATTCTTTTTATGAATTAAATGATTAATTTAATTCAACATTTGAAATTAAAAACGATAAAATTAAATAAATAAGAATTATTTAATTGATTTGGAGAAAAAGGTTAAGTGAATAATTAAATAATTTTAAGTGATTCTTTAATTATAGTCGAAAAATGTGATATAAGATTGAACCATAGATTTTTGGACCTAATAAGCTCTCTAGCCCTTATAGGGTTTTTCACCTAAAAGGAGAGAGATTAGATCCAAAAATGCTAAGGGGTTCATTCAATTTATGCTATGAATGATGTTATTATGCCTAAATGAACTAAACTAAATGCAATTGAATGATCTAAACTAATTTAAATGAATGCAAAGCTAAGATTTAAACTACGTTTGAAAACACACTATGATATGCAAATAATGAATAAATTGAATGAAATATGCATAACAAAAGGTACAGGGATGAATCTGAGTGCACCTGGACAAAGACTGATGATTTCAGGATGTTTGGAATCCTAGATGAATTCCCTAATTTTTCATAGTGGGACTCATTGGCCCAAGGTGGCAAATTAGTCCACCTACTGATGAAAATTGCTAGGAACCAATTTTTGATAGTCGGGATCAGCAATCTGAAAAAAGTAAGATTTTCAATCCTCAAGTGGGACTCATTTGGCAAGGGTGGTGAATCATTCCACTCCTAGATTTCTGGAAAATTAGAAGATAACTCTGCAACACTAGATCTAGAAAAATCTACTTGTCAGGTTGTGGAAGTCAGTTCTGCAGGAAACAGACAAAAAACCTTCACCAAGCTTGAAATAATAATAAATTGACTTGAAGCACCTAGTTGACTTGATTTCCACTTTCAACACCTTTAAACTTGTTAAATCTACAAACAAAATATTTCAAATACACATGCAAAGGGGAAAATGGTTGAGGGTTAGCAAATAGGGGTTTGCCTTGGTCAAACCCCACCTTGGCAATCAAACCCAATAAAAACAATTGAAATATAAAGGAAATGATAAATGAACAACATGAAAATGTTACAAACTTACCACAATCCTTGAATATGCAAGTCTGAAGTAATGTCAATGGCTGCTTCAAAGTGCTTGAATAATAGCTTTGATGAATGTTGTAAGATGCTTGAGTGAAATAAGATTTCTTGAATGAATGAGAAGTAAAATGAGGTGAAAATCACTTATTATACCTTCTTGTGCCTTAGTTATCATTCATACCTCATCATAGGCCAACATCAAGTATATTTTTGAATAAAAACCTGAAAGAAATTTGAATTATTTTAAATTTTGGAGCCAAGGGGGACTCATTCGCCACCCATGGTGAATGGGTCCCACCTAGGACATGAATCTAGGTGTTAGGAAATAACTAGCATTTCTTAGGAGTATATTCAAGAATACACTTAAATAAAGCATGTGAGTGTATAAATGGGTCAAATAAGTCATAAGAAAGATAAATAAGGGGAAATGCCTAGAAAAGTGTGAATCTTTATTACAAGACTTTACAACACTTGAAAATAGGACTTTTTGATGTGTAAAAGGATGATTTTTAGGTAAATTATATTAAATATAGTCTAGAATAATGTGGAAATGTCTTACAACACATTCACAACACTTCAATATTTAAATTTTAGTACTTAAATAAGCATGTTCAAGCCATATTACATCATAAAATCAGAGCAAAATATGTCAAATACAATGAAACAAGACCTAAAAGGGCCATGAAAATGACAATGGGCCTTTTTTTATAGCACATTTAGCCCCCACTTTAGTGAGAGGAAGAATTTGCTTCAGAATCACACTAAAGTAGCCATGAACATCGAGAGGAGGGTTCAAATACACTTATGTTGGAAAGATGGAATAACAACAAGCAAGAGGGATGATCAAGCCCCCAGGATGAAGATCCCATGGAAAAATAAACATGAGAACAAATGAACACACAAGTGTTGAAAATTTTATGAAGCTTTGATCATCAATCCAACTAGTTGTGAATCGGATCTAAGTAAAAAGAGAATGTGTATACTCACTCTAGGCCCACAAAACTTCAAGTCATCTGCGGGGTGAGAAGGCCCAAAAAGAGATACATACGCTAGTTGGTATGCACTCACAAACACAAAAGTGGCTATGGGGAAAGTCATGCCCCTAGTTGGGTTTCCCGCTCAACCATGCAAAAGTTAGACCTCCTGATAACTTGAACAAGGTGCCACAAAGAAAAAAGGGAAATGCAAGTGGCGGTTCAAGCTTCATGAGACAAGAAAAAATTTGTATGCTTAGAACTCATGAAAAAAATAGGATGGCACCACAGGCATGCAAGTTGTGTTATGCAAGGTGGCCAAACAATAATGCAATAAATAATATGGAAACACAGGCATGCAAGTTGTGTTATGTAAGGTGGAAAAATAAATGTAATGTAAAATTTAATATGAAAGATTGTTCAAAGGAGTCTTTTTCAGTTTAAGTAAGGTCAATCACTTAGGGAACATTGTTTCTAATGTATCCAAGAGAGAACCAATCAAAGAATAGTAAATTCACAACTTAGGGATGCAATGTGTCACATCAAACCACAAAGAGGAATGTAATATGCTAAGAAAGATCACACTTATGAAGGACATCACACCCAATGTCATCCACAAAGTAACAAACATGCCATATAAATGACAAGGCTACACTAGGAACCAAGAATGTAAATAAATTATCGTATTGTATGCCCCCCACTTTAAAGCAATTGCTACACACTTGCCTAGGAGAAACTTCTTTAAAGTAGAAGAAGAAAAATATGCAAAAGAAAAACAAGACATGAGAGCCAACTAGGAAAGCCCTATGCCAAGTCATATTTTTCAAAGTTAGGTTGCATCATGTCAAGAAAAATGAAAAGAAAGAAAGAAATGGAGTTGCCCCACAGAAAAGAAAGCACACCAAACACATAAGGGATCTATGGATTTTGGGTCAATATGTTCTTTGATGCAATGTTTTTATGAAAGAGCATGGAACTATCATCATTCCCAAAATACATAGAATGAGAAGAATGACACATAGAGAGTGAAAACAAAAGGAAAACAAAGATTCATTTTGGGTCAACATGGAAGAGACATTGCAGTCTCAACACCTTGCATCATCCCCAAAAGGAAAACACATGCGAAAACAAATGAAAATGAAAAATATTTGGGTCAACATGAAGGAGACATTTTGGTCTCAATGCCTCACATTATCCCCAAAAGAAAAAACAAAAGAAAAGACAAAGAAAAAGAAAAGAAAAGAAACCTTGTGGGTCAACATGGAAGAGACTAAGGGCATCTCTATGCTTTGCGTTATCCCAAAAAGGAGAACACAAAACAAAAAAGAGAAAAATACAAGGACCATTTGGGTCAACATGGAAGAGACATAGGGTGTCTCTACACTTTGCATCATCCCCAAAAGGAAAAACATAAAACAAAAAGAGATAAAAGCGAACAAGGCGAAAAACAATGTACGACATATAGAAGAATAGAGATACGAATAGAAGAAGTGTACAAAGAGAGAGAACATCAAACACACGATACAGGGGAACACGATACGCACATAAAAGAAAAACAAAAGGCAACTAAAAGGGCTAGTGAGGCAAAGGAAAATCAACCATCTAATAGGTAATCCACCTCCCAATCATCATCAGCATACTGCAAAGGCAATTCACTATCCAATGGAGGAATTGTAAGTGCCAAGCTAGGATAATCACTAGGTTGTGCACTTGGTATAAGAGATTTATTGTCTAAGATCATAGAAGAGGAGAATAAAGAGTTCAAATTATTGTGCACCTCCTCATCAATTTTAACAATCTCTTCGTCATCATCCTCATCAAGGTTAATGACTATAGGAGGACAAAGAGTGATTTCCAAGGAAGGATGTATCAACAATGGAGGTTGGTGTATAAGGTCATTTTTTTGTAAGGGTGGTGATGGACTATCTTGCGGTGGGTGAGGAGGATTATCAATAATTATTTCTATCAATAGGGGAGGTTGGTTTTCTTTATTGGTTTCATTTTTCACTTGTCTAGCGAGAAAATGATGATGTCTATGACACTCTCTATAAACATTATTTCTTTTAACTCTATTTGCAATCTATTTTGAGGTAAGAGCGGATTGATCGACTGTAGGATCCTTCATTTCATAAGGAGACAGATCAATCACTTTCTCCTTGGATTTATAAATTTGTTTAATTCAGGGTGGCAAGGTTGGACTACTTTCAACCTCTCTTGGTCTCTTAGACAAAGAGGTTGAAGGATCAGGTTGTGACGGAGTGGATAGGGGTTGATCTTTGTCAAAGATAGTGTTAAGCATGGTCTCATCTATAATAGGAGAATTAGAAGTGGTCGCGGAAGAACCAAGAAGATACAATTCAGCTATCCTTTTGGCTTTAAATATTGGTATGCTATGAAAAAGAAGTCCTTTCAAGGCATAATGGGTTCCAGGGGTTCTAGCCAAAAGGCTTCTAGAGAGAAGTTACCTTAAGAGGATAAAGGATTAAATCAGCTATGGTGGATGGTAAATATTTCATTGTCATGTGGAAACTTTAAACACTTATGAATGACTGATGGGACCGCTTTCATTGAGCGAAGCCAAGGGTGGCCTAGCCACAAAAGAAATTAGTTGTGAAATGATAGAGAATCTCACATCTAATGTTTTTCGGTCCTACTTGTAAGGGTAGCACGATCGATCCAATCATAGGGCATGCAAAACCATTGTTTTTTTTTATCCATGTAGTTGCTTTATCATAATCATCTTGATATAAGTTATGTAGTAGCAGAAACTCCTCTATGATCACATTTTCACCACAAGGAGGATCTATCAATATCCCATTTATAGACTTATCATAGATTCTACCAGCTATGTAGAGAGGACCATCAAGAAGCTTTGGTAATATGTCTTTATCAGAAAAATTGATATCAAGAGATTTATTTGTTTGGCCCTTATGAGGGATAACGTCTATCATAGATACAAGAGTATCCATAGGACTACTTTCAATAACCATTGGAGATATATCATGTTGCTCATCAATATGTGTATCAATAGTCATTACATTGGTTTGTGAAGGTTTTCTAGCCTTGACAAATGAAGTGGTATGTTTAGGCATAGGGTTGGTAAAAAATTGTAAATTTTGGTTAGGAGGTGCAATGGATTTATTTCCTCTATCATTAACACCTATAATGAGCAATTCACTTGAATCAATGAGGTCTTGAACTAAATGTTTTAGATGCTTGCAATGTTCAGTGTCATGTCATTTTGGTGATGGAAGTGACAATAAGCATTAGGCATGAAGGTGGGTGGTAATGGTTGGTTTGGATCAAGTGGTCTGACAGGTGGCAAAGTGAGCATGCACTTTTGGATTAATTGGTTCATTGTATTATGGAGGGAATTGGCTAAAGGAGTGAATTTTCTGTTGGGGTCCCCATAATGAAAAGGTGTAGTTGTCTTAACAACAGCCATGAAATTTTGAACGAGTTGAGTGGGTTGCAGTTGTGAAAGTGGATTGAACTATAAGAAGCCTCTATTCGGTCTTAAAAAAATTTGATTATTATTATTGTTATGGTTGTGATTGGTGCTTCCAGGTTTGTCAGCTTAGCTAGAAGTGGATGTCAAATCATGACTTGAAACCGAGTTATGATATTCACACTGGGTTGTGCATAAATTCATAAAAGAAAGGAATCTCATCATGGTTAACTTATCCTGAAGATTTCTATACAAATTCTTGATAAACATCTTTTGTAGATGTGCATCAGGAATCTTAACATCTATTTGGGCATACATAGATTGATAACATGAGACGAAATCAGTAATTTTTTCATTTGTGTTTTTTCTACATCACATGAGGTCAACCATAGTCTTCTTAGGTGTCATGTGAACTTGAAAGTTACTTATGAAAGCATCCACCAACTCATTGAAGGAGTGGATGGAATGATTAGGAAAGTTAGAAAACCACTCTAAGGCACTGTCTTTCAAGGTCCTAGGGAAAATTTTTGCTAAAATTCTCTCATCGAGGAAAAAATCACTACATAAAGTTGTGAAAGCATTAACATGGTTTATAATATTTCCTTTACCTTCGTATTTCTCAAACCGATGCATGTCTATCCCTTGTGGCATCAGGGTACATAAAATCTCAAAGGATAATGGGATACTATAGACATGATATCTAATTGGAGTAGGTTGACCTTGGCTAATGGCAGAAAGTTGATGTTGCATGGAAGAAACTATGTTAAGGAGTTGTGTAATGACAGGATCGAGGTATGTAGGTTGTGATGGAAGGGAAAATGATGATGGAGTGTAAGTCATGTTAGGGGAAGTGAAAGGAATGCTAGGAGGTTTAAAGGTGGTGGAAGGGATTTGTGATGCCACAAGTGAAGTAGGAATGCTAGGTGAAACTGCAAAGAAGGGACCACATAACTAACTTGTTGCATAGTTGTAGTGACTTGCAGATTGGTATAAGTTGGAATGGATTTGATGGTTGAAGGGGGAGGAACTTGAGATCCTCCTTGACTAACAAGATTGGTTGCAGGTTGGATATTAGGAGGAGCATGTTTATTACAAATCTCAGTAATCTTCTTTAGGACTATCAAACCATCATCATGTTCAAGTAAATGATGAAGGTTATAAATGGTAGGTATGGCAATTTTGGATACATTCCCAAAGGTCAAGTCCTGTTGTAAATGTGCAAAGTCTTCATGAATATTAATAGCCTTATCTTGAGAGGTATTTTGGGTGTCACTAGTCATTAGATGGAAGGGTGAAGGTATAGTAACATTTTTAGTGTCTAATACACCATTGTCCATAATAGGAGTAGGAGCTCTTGAGACCCCAAGGTCCACAACGAAAGTTCTATCGTGGGATGCCATGAGTCTAGAACTTTGTCTCATCAAAGTATTATCAATCAAATACCAAAAACTCATACAAATACCACAAAGGAGAAAGGTGACTCAAATGCCAAGTAATCTAATATATGAAAATGCTAATAACAAAAACACTACTAAGTTTAACAAAAATGTAACTACAGAAAATAGAGATGCAGGAAAATGCCAGAAATACTGTATGAAAAATGTAGAGAGACTGATTCGCCCTAGATGGCGAATGATTCCTAGAAGAAATTTTTTTATTCTTTTCAAAAATTTAAAGATGCTTCTAATGCAAAAAAGAATTCAATAAATGGTACAAAATGTATATTTTTAGTTTTTCAATTAGATGTAATGCAAAAATGAAATCTAAGCTAGCTTTCACTAATGCAAGATAAACACACCTAGAATGAAAAAACTAAACAATGTCTTAATTGAATGTTAATGAAAAATGTAATCTAGGATGAAATATGGGAATGAAATAAAAAAAATGAAAAGTGTTCAAGAGTTGGATTCACCAAAATGAACAGTAGATTTTTGGACCCAATAGGCTCTCTAGCTCTTATAGGGTTTTTCACCTAAAAGGAGAGAGATTAGATCCAAAAATTCCAAAGGGTTCATTCAATTCATGCAATGAATGATGTTATTATGCATAAATGAACTAAAATAAATGAAATTTAATGATCTAAGCTAATCTAAATGAATGCAAAGCTAAGATTTAAACTATGTTTGAAAACACACTATGATATGCAAACAATGAATAAAATGAATGAAATATGCAGAACATAAGGTACAAGGATGAATTTGAGTGCACCTAGACAAATATTGATGATGTGAGGATGTCTAGAATTCTAGATGAATTCACTAATTTTTCACAGTGTGACTCATTTGCCCAGGGTGGCGAATTAGTCCACCTACTGATGAAAAACTGTTCGGAACCAGTTTCTAATAGTTGGGATCCAGAATTTGAAAAAAGTAATATTTTCAGTCCTCAAGTGGGACTCATTCACCAATGGTGGTGAATCAGTCCACTCCTATATTTCTAGAAAATTAGAAGACAACTCCGCAACACCAGATCTGGAAAAATCTGCTTGTCAGGTTATCGAAGTCAATTCTGCAGGAAACAGATAGAAAACCTTCACCAAGCTTGAAATAATAATAAATTGACTTGAAGCACCTAGTTGACTTGATTTCCATTTTTCAACACCTTTAAAATTGTTAAATCTACAAACAAAATATTTCAAATACACGTGTAAAGGGGGAAAATGGTTGAGGGTTAGCAAATAGGGGTTTGCCTTGGTCAAACTCCACTTTGGTAATCAAACCCAATAAAAATAATTGAAATATAAAGGAAATGATAAATAAACAACATGAAAATTTTACGAACTTACCACAATCCTTGAATATGCAAGTTTGAAGTAATGTCAATGGCTTCTTCAAAGTACTTGAATAATTGCTTTGATGAATGTTGTAAGATTCTTGAAAGATGCTTGAGTGAAATAAGATTGCTTGAATGAATAAGGAGATGTAAAATGTAGTGAAAATAACTTATTTATACCTTCTTGTGCCTTATTTATTGTTCATACCTCATCACAGGTTGACATCAAGTATATTTTTGAATAAAAACCCGAAAGAAATTTGAATTAGTTTAAATTTTGGAGCCAAGGGGGACTCATTCGCCACCCATGGTGAATGGGTTTTGTAGGAGTAAATGGTGACTCCCCAACACCCCCAAGATCAGTTGTGACCAAAACCACTTCCACAAGAGAGAGAATGGCAAGAAAGCTTGCTTCACAATGCAAGATTGATTAATGGTTGAATTGCTTGATATTGCTATGCTATGATCAAAATGTACATGAGATGCCTTGCTTATATGGACAAGGTTGAGATGTAGTAATGAACATGATGTTGACAAATGTCATAATCCTATGACATGAGAAAACCAACAACCTAATCACCTAGGAAATGATGCATCTTAGCTAGATAAGATAAGTTCTAGAAAAGCCAACTAAGCCTTCTAGAAAGAATCTTTTATCCTAAATAAAATTAACCATGTGAATATGTCCCCTAATTACCTAGTGAATGAATTAGCTAGGTACAAGACAATTATTCACACCAACACCCCCCCTTAAGTGCAACTTAGGGAGAAGATTATTATGCACACTATGCAAAGACTATGACCATGTTAGGTACCCATTTACAATGCAAATGAAAATATGAAATCTCTCACAATTGAAGAAAAGGAGAAAACCCTGTGGAACAAAAATCCTCTCCAAAAGAGAGAAACCAAAACAAACAAACATGATGTATGGAGGACTCAATGATACCCCCCAAGGAAAACATGCATCATGTATATACAATCAAATACCCCCCATAAGAGGGAAGTAGAGAGATAAGATATCCCCCCATGATGAAGAAGCTCTAATGCTGATGAAGAATGCCTAAAAACAAAAGATGACCCAATGTCTACAAGCAACACATCTTCCCTTAGGAAGAAACAAATCCATAAGTTGATGAAGAAGCCACTCCATGTCCAACTAAAAGGAGAAAGCATGAATGCTTAACATGTATGCCTCTAAAAATGATGAAGATCCTCCAAGCTTGAATGAGCCACAACATAATCATGGTCAAACTGAACCAAGAAACATGACAAATCAAGTGATGGAGGAGACTCATGAATGTCAATCTCCAAAGACAAAGTAGATGGGATAACAGTTGTACTGAAACTATCATCAAAGAGGAGAGAAATCCCGTCAAAAGTGTCCTCCAAATCTAGAGTATGAGACTCCATGAACAAGTTAGAAATGCTTATCAAATATTCATCCCACAAAGCAAGATCTGAAAAACTATGATCATCCTACTGAATAGAAGCATCAATGACTGAAGAAGTAGGAAGTGGAGGAGTAGGAAGCTCAACACTGGTTTCTAGAATAACAAATTGTAGTTGACCAAAATTCTCCTCACTATCATGGTTCACACTCAATGGAGTGTGTGATGTAGTCAAAGGAACATTATCATCTTCTAAAGCAAAATGTGAAAAGGAATATACATGAGATGAGTGATCAGCCATCCCGATAGCAACAATATCCCTAGTCTCCAAGTCCCTTATGTACACCCTATCTGGAGTGAACTCAACTGTTTTACCTTGACTCCCATGAGTAATTTGATAAATAGAAAGGAGATTAGTGGACAATGAAGGAACACAAAGTACATCATTGAAAGTCCCTTCCCCCATATCAATAGAACCCTTCCCACTTACCTTCATATATGTATTGTTACCCATCAATATATGAGGTGAATTACAAGGCTCAAAAGAAGAGAACATGTCCATAGAAGATGCCATATGATGAGATGCCCTTGAATCAAGAAGCCATCTATGAGATGCAAGACTTGTAGAGGCCAAGAGTGCTTGTCCTTTCATCTTGTGTAGCCCAAAAGTAGATCATGTGTCATGTGACTAAGATGATGATGATGGAGCTACCGATTGAGATGTTGAAGAAGAAGTACCAGACACTGATGAGGGCAGCTTAATGTTATTCTTTTGAAGAAGGTGTGTCAGTTCATCAATCTTCTTATTATAACATATATGCTCATCATGTCCTAATCTTTTACAATATGCACATTTTGACTTCTTTTTAGATGATTCCTCTTTAGAAGAGGATGTGGACTCAGGAGTGCTATGTGAAGGAGAATCTTTACCTTGCTCATTAGACTTGGGTGCATTGTTCTGCTTCTTACTATGCCACTTGAATCCTTTGTCTCCTTTGCAACAAGAGCATGAGATCTAGAAGACTTCAATGTGCCCATGTGTACCAACTTTACTTGTTCCCTTGTGAGTTGAGCTGCAAATTCATCAAGAGAAGGCATTTTGTATGCATTGCTAAGAGCATCCATCAAGAATAGAAATTACCAACTGTTCATCCTCATTAGTGACCCCACAATTAGATAATTGCAATCTAAGAGAATTGAGCTTAGAGAAAAAGTCTTGGACATTGTCAAAATCTGAAGGATTAAGACCCATAAGTTCATTCTCTAACTTAAATTTCCTCATCTTATTTGGCTTACCAAAGAGACTCTCTAAAGTATTCCAACCTTCATTAGGATGAGTGAATGATGGTACATGATATCTAAGATCTAGAGAAATGGACAACTTCAAACTTCCAAGAGCTTCATCCCTTCTATCAAGCCATTTTCTTTTCTCTTTTGCTCCTGCAGGTTTTGGATCTTGACCAAATGTTATTCTTTGCAACTTTGATTTTAACAATAATAACTCCATTTGATATTTCCACTCATGATAGTTATATGGAGTTAGAAGTACAACTTTTTTCAAATACATGATACAATGAGATATTACAAGAGAAGAACAACAATTTTCCCTCACAATACAAGATATCAACCCCTTTGTCCCAACAAGATTTGCACTTTTTTGCAAATTTACAAGGAATCCCAAACTATCAAATCAGCTACAAACTAAAAATATGAAAATCTGCAAACAAATCTACAAAAATTGCATGAGTAGATATGAAGTGCTCCTCAATACCTTTCTGATGCCACAAATTTGGAGAAAATCAAAGATCGGAGCACAAAGATATGAGCTCGGAAGTAGAAAATGATGATTGGGCTTCAACCTGGAAAAAGAGGCACAAAACTACAAAATCTCTGCAAAATACTACACCACTAAAAAATTCAGATCTCCACCTTTCCGATGATATTTTGTTTCTGAAAAAAGGCCTCTGTATGCAAAAGTTATGATAAAATGAAAAAAATGGCTATTTTAGGGCACTAGGGGCAAGCACCAACGCCTAAAGGCTAATGAGGAGCAAAAAAATTTCGGCTCCTAAAGGCTAATTTGGAGCAAAAGGCTGGTGGACATTTCCATAAAGGTTAATACAAGGTTTGCATAAGAATTAAAACTTGAAATCATGCAAACAAAAGTGGTCAGCTTAAAAGCTCGCTTCACAATGCAAGATTGATTAATGGTTGAATTGCTTGATATTGCTATGCTATGATCAAAATGTACATGAGATGCCTTGCTTATATGGGCAAGGTTGAGATGTAGTAATGAACATGATGTTGACAAATGTCATAATCCTATGACATGAGACAACCAACAACCTAATCACCTAGGAAATGATGCATCTTAGCTAGATAAGATAAGTTCTAGAAAAGCCAACTAAGCCTTCTAGAAAGAATCTTTTATCCTAAGTAAACTTAACCATGTGAATATGTCCCCTAATTACCTAGTGAATGAATTAGCTAGGTACAAGACAATTATTCACACCAACGGGTACCACCTAGGACATGAATCTAGGTGTCAAGAAATAAATGGCATTTAATGTTATTTTTTGAGAGTATATTCAAGAATACACTTAAATAAAGCATGTGAGTGTATAAAGGGGTCAAATAAGTCATAAGAAAGAGATAAATAAGGGGAAATGCCTAGAAATGTGTGAATCTTTATTACAAGACTTTACAACACTTGAAAATAGGACTTGTTGATGTGTAAAAGGATGATTTTTAGGTAAATTATATTAAATAGAGTCTAGAATAATGTGGAAATGTCTTACAACACTTCACAACACATTCACAAGACTTCAATATTTAAATTTTAGTACTTAAATAAGCATGTTCAAGCCATGTTACATCATAAAATTAGAGCAAAATATGTCGATTACAATGAAACAAGACCTAAAAGGGTCATGAAAATGACAAGGGGCCATTTTTCTACGGCATAAAGATAAATTAAATGATTATTTTTTTTAGTTTGAGAATGGGAATAAAGTTACTTAGTGATGCAACTAAATAAATAATATTTATTTAATTAATCAAGATTGGAATAAAGTTAAAAATGAATTAAATAAATAATTAAAGTTATTTAATTAATAGATGAAAAAGAATTTTAGGAATATAATTAAATAATTAAGATTGTTTAATTGTGATAATGACAATGGCAAATAATGAAGAAACTGAAGTCTCGGGCCTAGACCAATTTTTAGTGTCTACGGTTGCAACTAGCATGTATAGGATAACTCAATGCATCTTCACGATTTGGCATGATTGATCATAGTAGCTCCTTGAACATAATTGCTACCTTCATCTTCATGTCTTTCAAACTTGAACTTGATTAATGAAAGTGCTATTATAATGTTACTAAAATTCTTGATAATTTTTCTCTTGACTACACTTGACTAATTTTGGGATACTTGGTTTTCTCAATTGAAGTGTTGAAGAATTAAAATTGTGAAAATACCTTATATTTATATACAATTATTACAATTTCCTAAAAATCAAATATGAATATCTAACATTTTAAATTGGATATTATTTAAATAATAAATTATTGACTCTAACATTTTTTATTTGAAGCCAAATTAGGTGGTCTAGGGCATAGTGTGCCCTAGACTAGATCTACCTTTTTCGAGGTCTAAAATTATTGGGGGGAAAATATTAAATGTATAATTTGATTTTTCATGTTTGATTTTCTAATATTATTTATAAAAATGGGAAATTAATGCATAATAGGTCCAAGCACATATGGGGGAGCTAAACCTAGTATGAAATTGTCAAGGGTGACATTTTTTATTCTACAAGAGCCAAATGGAAATGAATACTTATCGAAGCTGTCACAACCCTCTTTCTAGAACATTTGAAAAAGAGACTCATGATTATTAAGTTAAGTTGTTTTAACAATAATTATTATTTTTATTATTATTATTATGGAATTAGAACTTAAGGAAAAATTAAATTTAGAATTAATTAAATTATTTTAAAAAATTAAAACTTATGATGCAAAATCTAATTATAGAAATAAGCATCTTTTTCAAAATTTTAAAGAAATAATAATTATATTTTATTTTATTTAAAAGTCATATTTCTATGCTTCAACTTTCTATTCTTCTTTCTAGTCAAACGTCTCATCTCCTATCAGTTAACTCCATTTCATTTTAGAATTTAAATCTTCCCTTATCAATTAACTACTCTTTCTTTTGGAAACTTCATTTTAAAACTACACGTAAAAAGGGAAACCTCGTGGGCACCATTATCCATCCTTTTAAATTAAAAATTCATTATTATCCTCTCGTGAGTTAGAATGGAAACTTTCCTCTTCAATTCTTCGATCTTGACTGTTGATTTTTGCCATCAAATCTCGATCGTTGAACCAGTATATATTTTCTATAAATATGACTCTAGTAGCCTCTTTCAAAGGGACGATAAAATTTAGAATCCTTCATAGTCATTATTTATCATCTTGATTTTTCTTTGCATTCGAAGGGTAGTAAATTCTTAGGAAAAGATAGGGAGTAGGGAATGAGGTTTTTCTTACTTGTTGCAGAAACACAAGGACTTGGAAGAATTGAAAAACTAGGATCAATGGAGAGGGATTTTAGGTGTTTCTATTATAGGTAAGTTTATTTCCTTTCATGACGAACTTTAATTTGTGTAAACTTATATATATAGAAAATAATTTTATTTTAAATACTATTTTAAAGAAAAATTCTTCATAAAAATTGAAAACTTTATCTAGAAATTGGGTATGTGCAAGATCATCATGGAAAAAATAGGCCCTTAAGTGGCGAAAATTTAAGAAAAATCAAAGTTAGGCAACTTGATGTAAAAATTTGAATAAGTTTTTTATATAATTTCAAAAACATGTAAGAATAGAATATGTAGAAAATTGAATTTAGTTTCTAAACTACTAGGTTTATTTAAAAAACAAAAAATCTATTTGATGAAAATTTGAAATTTCAATGCAATAATACTTAAATTTCAGAGAAAAAATAAGAAGTAGGTGTCTATCTGACCACCCTAACCATAATAAAATGATAATATTTTTTTAAGATTTTAGATATAAGTATAAGACTCATGTCCTGATGTGATGCATATTTTTTTGTAATTTTTTTTAAAGTAAATAATTAATTATAATTTTTTTATTACAACTTTTGAAAAATATAAAACTCGCATGTCTAACCACCTTAACTTGGTCAAAACTTCATGAAATTCAATTTATTTTTTTAATCCTATAGTATGTGAAGCATAGAATGTGAGATGTTTTAGATTCAAAAAATGTGATACCATTTGAAATCTATAGATGTTTTTCAATCAACCTATCAAATAGGACTTTAGTTGTAATTCAAATAAAAAATGAATAATAATTATTTATTAAATTCAAAGTAAAAATAATTTATATTGGTGGAAATCTCATAAACTCCTTTAAAAACCCTTTTCGTTTCATCAATTTTGAGTAAAAAAAAGTCGTCAACCACATACCCTACACATACCCATCATATAGCCACTGTTTGGCCCATCATGATCCTGCACATACACAATTCTACTTAAAATTTTATTTAAGTTTGGAAAAAAATTTAAAGGAAATTCACTGGAATTTTATTAAAAATATTATTTAACCTCATTGAAATTTCATTTTTTAAATTTTAATTTTAATCATTATTTAAATTTTATTTTATTTTTTTCAAAATTTTACCAAAATCTATTTAAATATTATTGAATTATTTTTAAAATTATTAGAATTTTTTAAAATTTCTTTGAAATTTATGGAAAAAAATTTATTTTAAAATAATTAAAAAAATAATATAAAAGGGTTTTAAAAAAATTAAAATTTAGTAAATAAATTAAAAGAAAAATTAAGTCAGCGACCTACATAAAAGGTTGCGGCCTTTGTTGAGGCCGCAGCCTTATGTAGGCTACAAGGGCCTTAGAAAATTTAATTTAAAATTTCTTTAAATTTCTTTTAATTGTTTTAGTTTATTAAAATTTATAATTATGTTTTATAATATATGTTAATAATAAATTCACTTTAGCTTTTCAGTCAAAAATTAATTACTAATAATTTGTGATTAATTTGTAAAATATAAAATTTTATTAAAATTTAGTTATTATAGAATATATATTTTTAATAATAATTATAATGATAATAATAAAATTCCTTAAAGAAAATCAAAATATTTTTTTAATAAATAATAAATTGATATAAACTAATTCTATATATATACTATTATTTAAAAAAGAGAGAGAGGTTAGTTGAGAAAATGAAAATAGAAGGTTAAATTCACTCCCTCATTTAATTTAGAAGGTTAATTTTTATTTTATTTCAAGGGATTAAATCCTCATTCAATGAACACTTTTCTAAATAGTTATCAAATTAAAAAATTTAGATTTTCTTAAAGATTTTAAAACAATAAAGCTAGAGTTAAACAAAAGAAAATCAAATTGGTAAATTTGTAACAATTACTTGATATTATTAATATATAAACATCTTTAATAAATTAACTTAATCACTATTCAAATATTGTTTAGAATCAAAAGTTAGTATTTATTCACATTGTTAACATGGCTAAAAAATTTATTTGCGAAAAGGATGAAATTTGCATTGACTTAGGTGATGTATTCATGTAAAATAAATTTACTATTGAAATTAATGTGATGAAGCAACTTAATTAACACTGTCTTAATTTATTTTTGGGTAATGAATTCAATCCTTTTTATTGTGAGAATAAATTAGTATTGTTAAGAAAGTATTTTTAATTTTCTATTTTCCGAAATAATTAATATTGTAGAAGTTTATTTATCAAATATTGCTATACGCAAATTTAGTAATAGAAAGTAATTCAAATTTCATTCTCTCCAATCTATTACCCTAATTTGTTGTTAAATGAAGATAGTTTATTTCCCTTTAAAGAGATAATTATCTAAGTTAATTTGCTTATTTCACAAAATTGGTGATGGATTAAAAATTATATTTTTATTTAGGAATCAAAATCTAATCCTATTTCAAAGGTAGATTAATGTCTTATATTTAGATTTTTCACTTTCTAAATAAACAATAAGTTAAATGGTAATTTGTAATTCCCATACACCGTATGCTCTCACCTCTCCTGTAATAGGATCTTAGTGATTAGAAAGTGGAAGGGAAGATGTTATTGTCCTTAGATTCATTTTCTAAATGTTGGATTAAATAATTCTTATAATTCTTGTACACTGTATGCTCTCACCTTGCCTATAATAGAATCTTGGTGATCAGAAAGTGGAAATGAAGTTGTTTTTCTTACAAAGTAGCATAGTACCTCAATTTGCATTATTTTAATTCAATATTACCTTAATTTCCTTTTACAATAGAAATGGGCAAGTTGGTATAAATTAGTGTTTATTTCATTTCCAAAAGAATATTACTTTACAAGAAGTAATTAGTTGTTATTTCCTTTCTTAGTTAGGAAAACTATAATCAAGAGTTGAAAACCAAAAACTAGTAGCGTTTGGTATTAGTGGTGCCTTTGGCTCACGTTTATGGGTAATATCGTCACACTTGAGCTACTGCATCCATAGCCTAATACAACTGCAACAATGACATATGTGGCACTGTCCCTTTAAATTGCCAAGGAGTAATAAGAAACATTTGATGGTATTAAAATCCAAGAGACGGGCAATCTCTCTTGGATTGATAATCTAATAAGATAATTTCAAATGAACAAAAATCTGCTAGTACAAACCAAGTAAACTTTAAATAATCATCAAGGAAATGAGGTGAGAATTTTCACTCCTAGGAGAGAAAAATGATATCCTGGAGGTATCTAAGGACTTGAAGAAAATCCCTCCACCTAAGTTTGATGGGAGAAAAATAGGTGAAGGAGAAAAAAATTGGTTAAATGAAATGGAAGATAATTTGAGTTGAGAGATTGTAGTGAAACAAATAAGGCCTTATGGGGTTCTTGTCAACTCATTAGGGAGGAAACTAGTTGGTGGACCAACAACAAGGATCAAAATGGGTTCAACAAGGAAACAATCATGTGGGACTAGTTTTTTTAGCACTTTCGCAAGAGGTGGTTGCCACAATTATTTTTTCGATGAGAAGATGGTTGAATTCCATAATATTTGACAAGGATCATTAATGGTGCAACAATATTGGGATAGGTTTGATAAGCTATTGAAATATGTGCCCATATGTACCAAAAGGATGAGAAGAGTCAAACAAGAAAGTTTATTTTTGGTTTGAACACCAATATAAGGGTAGAGGTTGACTTGCTTGGACCTAAAAATATGAATGATGTGTTGGAAAAATCCCTTAAGCAAGAAAAGAAAATACAAGCCCTAGCAGTAGTGAGGTAGAACTTCAATAATAATAGGAACCCGACTTTTAAAAGGAAACAAGAATTCAAGGAAAATCATAACTTCAACAAGAATCAAAAGAATAATTCATCTGAAAGAAGACCACCACCAACTCAAAATCAAAGGAATAGGTATAATGGAAATAATAGGGAAAACTTTAATAGAAATGATCAAAGGAACTTCAACAGGCCAATCATTCCCACAAAGATTTAATGAAGTGAGAAACAATCCCCCTAGGAATCAAGTGTAAAGGTGACCACCAAGTGGATGCTTCATGTGTGGAGAAAACCATTATGCTAGATAATTTCCAAGAATGTAGGGTCAAATTAGGTCCAACCAACTATAATGAGGTCCCCAATAAAGGATTCATGCAATAGTTAGGAATCGACAAACCAGATACCAGAATGTGCCCATAGAAACCACAAGTATACTTTTCAAGCAACCAATTTCAATCCTAGTTGATACAGGATCATCTAAATGTTTTATTTCTCTAGAATTAGTAAGGAAAATGTCATTAAGAGTTAATCATATGGAATCACCATGGATGGTTTAGTATGGGGATAAGGCAACGAGGGAAGTGACCAAGTGTTTATCAAAAGCAAGGCTACAATTCCCTAAATTTGAAACTAAGGTGGATCTCTATGTGGCACCCCTAGGGTTGTATGATGTAATTATTGGGATGAATTGGCTAACAGGTCATAAGCCTAATGTAGATTGTTACAAAAAATTGGTAGAGTGTTAGGATGATGATGGTAAAAGGGTTAAAATTCAAGGTAGCCTTAGGCCCATAAGTGTGGAGACTATATGATCCATGCATTTAAAGAAGGAAAGAAAGAAAGGGGCTCAAATTTATAGGGTTTATCTAGATGAAAAGGAAGAGGAAAATACTCCAACCTTTGAAAATTATCCCTTCCTTTAAGATTTTAAGGATGTATTGGCTTACCCTTGAGAAGAAATTTTGATTTTTCTATTGATATACTTCTTGGAGCTGAACTAGTGTCAATGGAACCCTACCAAATGAACACAAGAGAACTAGCAGAACTCAAGATGCAGTTAAAAGAAATCCTAGAAAAGGGATTTATAAGGCCAAGTGTATCTCCTTGGGGAGCACTGGTCTTTTTCGTTAAAAATAAATATGGTACCTTAAGGTTGTACATTGATTATAGAATTTTGAATAAGGTCACAATAAATAATACATGTACCCTTTGCCACATTGAGTATCTTTTTGATAAAATGAAGGGAGCAACAGTGTTTTCCAAAATTGACCTTCGATCAAGGTACCATCAACTTAGAATAAAAGAAGAGGAAATCCCAAAGATGACATTTAGAACAAGGTATGGGCATTATGATTTTACAATTGTACCCTTTGGTGTGACTAATGCTCCAAGTGCCTTTATGAACCTAATGAAAAGTTTCTTTCATGACTTCTTAGACAAATTTGTCTTGGTATTTTTGGATGACATTCTAATTTACTCCAAAGATGAAGAACATTTAGCACACCTTCAACTAGTTTTACAAAGATTAAGGCAACATAAATTATATGGAAAATTCATTATCTTGGACATATCATATCCAAAGAAGGAATTGCAATTGATTCAGAAAAGATAAAGACAATAGTGGAATAGCTAATTCCTAAAAATTTCTCAGAGGTGAGGAGTTTTATAGGGTTAACAATATATTATAAAAGGTTTGTAGAAGGATTCTATAAGATTGCAAACCTTATTACTTCATTGCAAAGGAAGGATAAGATTTTTTTGTGGAATGAACAAAGAGATAAAGCATTTCAAAATTTGAAGGAAAAGCTAACTACTACACCTATTTTAAAGGTCCCCAATCCAAATGGGCATTCATAGTTGTAATAGATGCTTCCATTGAAGGTTTAGAAGGAGTTCTTATTTAGGACATGAAGGTGTGGTGGCTTATGAATCTAGGAAATTGAAGACTCATGAAGTAAATAATTCCTCCCATGATTTAGAGTTAGCAACCATTATTCACGCCCTACAAAAATGGAGGCACTTTTTATTGGGGAATCCCCTCGAATTAAAAATAGACCACCAAGGACTCAAATATATCTTCACTCAACCACACTTAAATGCTAGGAAAAGAAGATGGTTAGTGTAGACACTCAAATTTGTCCTCACAATTGTAATGATATTCGTCTATTGATTAAATAGATATTATTATTTACTTAATCAATTCATTCAATACTTTCTTCTATTCATGCATTTCATCAAATCATTAAACCATCTCATGCTTGTTCATTATCCATTTACATAAATGATCATATCCGTCCCATGGTCATTCACTACACGTTTGCATAAATGATCATTCTTGTTCATTTCCATTCAATATCTGTTTCATAAATGTTCATGTTTGTTTGCATTAACGTTCATGTCCATTTTCACTATCGTTCATACCTGTTTGCATAATAAATCATAATCATTCATAATCCATTTGCATAATAAGTCATAAGTTACACCATTTCCATATTAAATCAATTATCATTATCATCCATAATTGTTTCATATTCATCTCCATTAATAAATCAATTATCATAGTCATTGATTATTATTTCATAATAAACTAATTATCATAACTTGCATATTAATCATATCATTTGCATAAATAATTCATGAAATATTGCATTTAGTAAAGCATCTTTAATCATTTTATTCATATTTAATAATTTAGGTACTGTTAATAAATATTTAACTAGCTCCCTTCGAGTGTATTTTCCTCTATGCGTCAGTCTGTGCATCGCAAGTAATCAACTCGGCCTTTTATCTAAGTTATGCTCTCCCGCTCCACATGTCTACTCCTCCAACTCTGAGTCTCTGCATTCCTTTCGCATCCCGGAAAACCCCGCTATGCTTCCATGTTTTGTGGCTCTGGGATACTTTTGATCCTGCTTCCTTGTTGTCTCATTAGTCTCCACTTAGGTTCCACGAAGCCCTCATTCCCAAAAGGTTTTGGTAGGCCCCACAATTTCTATCTACGGTGTACTCTTGCTACATGTCTGCTATTCGCAAACCTTTCAGCATAGAGATGAAGTAACTACCAAGGGCAACGAAATTCTACCACAAGTTTCTTTTGTGCCCAGTTGGTAGTCGTTCCCTCCACTATTCGTTAAGTGCTCTACCCATTCGATGTGTGTAGCCTTAGCACAAGTCTTTAGTGGTGAGAGAGAGAGGTTCATACGAGCAGTGAAAGGCTGTCACGTGCCCAGTCAATGGAACTCTTGTTCGGGTGATAGACCAAATGAAACGAATGCTACTATTGGCCACTACGTATCATAATCATTTGCACGGGAGGGTGACACTTGTTTGATTAAGCCTTGTCGGGACCATCGCCATCATTTACAGAGGATGCACCTATGCCTGGAATGACTGGATGCTTGGTTTCAAATCATTTTTTTTGCAACAACTTTGGGAATATTCTGATTTTTGCATCATTACCAAGGGATTGTGAAATCTTTTTTGTTGTTGCTCTCCAAAGCAGAGGGGGTTTTTCCTGCTATATATACTTTTCTTTGTTTTGGGAAAAGGGTTTGGAATTTGAAGGAAACACTGGTTTTGGAAAAAGACACCAAGCCTTTATTGCTATTTTATTTTATTGCAAAGACTCTCAGACTGTGCCAATTGTTCGGCCTTTCTATTTTTTCATGCTATTTGATCAAACTATAAACTATGCTTTTATTTTCTGGACATTTCATTTGAGAATTTCTATATATGTTGAATACGTGTTTATTGACCTAGACCATGTCTAAAGACTCTTCCTGGTAGTAGGAATGTATGCAATATTATTTTATGTCAATGAATGGATTGTTTATGTTGTAATCTTCATTTTCTAATTTTCTAGAACACTACAAACACCCATCAAGCCCTTAGATCTATGATTTATCGTGCCTATCTTTAAGTCTTGGCACATCACCTTAGGTTAGACTTTATTTTATTATATATGTTTCCTTTTCCCTTTCCAAACCCCAATTATAGAAGAAGTCGGCTTCTCTAAAAACCTGGAGGTCACTCAGTTTAGCACAAAAGGTCCCCCATAAATTGAGTTTCCCATAAGACACTATTACCTCATCAAATTTTTGCGTCAACAATTTTTTCTTTTTCTAGTACGCCCAGTGGGACTAAGCTTAAATGAATTTTTGTTTTAGAAGGGTGTATGAGCCATCGGCCTATAACTAGATCCCAAACTGTAGGAAACCCCAATTTGCTAGTACCTCAACTAGGAACAGTGCCAGTCGCAAATCAATTGGTAACCGTTCCACTCCCGCCACCTATTCCTCTAACCATGTTGTCAGCCGCCAACATAAATTATGTGGCATGGGACACCAGAAGTCCCCTAGCAGCCCAAGTAGCACCAGTTGTCTGGGTCGCTATCCCAGTTTCAACTATGAAAGCTATACCCAAGTTTACCGGAGATGGCTCAAGAACACTCACTGAACATTTGCAGGATGTGGTGGATGTGTGTCTGGTACATGGGATTACAGTGCAGAATGTAGCTCTAAGGCTTCTCACTGCATCTTTTAAAGGCAAGGCATTGGATTGGTACTGAACACTATCACCTAGCACTATTCGCACTTGGGACGAGCTTGGAGATCTATTCTATGAGAGGTTCTCAAATGACAAAGATCGTTCTTCACTGTATTATCAACTATCTATCATAAAACAAGCCCCCCAAGAGGCTCTGACGGACTTTAATGCCCGATTTCACACAAATTGGCAAAGGATCCCTGTTACTATACGCCCGATTCCTAAGTTGGTGTTCATATTTTATCTAAATTCCATCAGTTCTGACATTTCTATGATGATCAAATCTTTGGGAGGAGCTACTCTACTAGATGCTTACGATGTCACTATCATAGCCAAGAATCATTTGATAGATTGTGGAAAGTTGCCTCCTCGACCTATTTTTCTGATATTTCCCAAAATATCGATTCCCGCACAAGAAGTCATGTCAACTAGCGTGTCTGCAACTCCCCAATCTATGTACACATATGCGACAGCCCCACAAAATGTAGCCTCTACATCGGGTTCATCCAAAGATGAAATGAGCGACCTTAAAGAGATGTTTCCTACCATGGAAAATGATATAACCACTCTTAAGTGGAACTAATCAATGCCTCTGAAGCCTACATATCAAAACTATCAAGGTGGGTGGTCCTCATATCAGCAGAATTAGTACCAAGGCGTGCCTCGCACCAATCCACCAACTCCAATCGCCAACCAAATGGTGTTGGTGCCTACTTCGCTGACGAGCACTTCACCAAGCTCGAGTAGGGAATTAACCGTAGAGTAGAACAACCTCATTGATGACATCAATCCATGTTGCTTCCCTTGCAACGATGTGCATATGCCCTGAAACTGTCTGCGTGGAAACTTGCAACAAAAGGTGGTGGAGCAATGTAGCCAAGGCATGGCAACAGATCACAAAGGTTATATATATGCCTCACCACAAATGGGGAGTGTGGTTCTTACTGCACAAATGGAAGGAATGTCTTTAGAACAAGAATCTAATATTGCTCCTGATCATGCACTTTTTTCCTGGATTGAGGAAGAAGAAACGGTGTTTTCTAATGATACGTTCATATCCAAAACACCGCAAGTGCAATATGATTATAACACATGCTCAAAGAGAAGATTTACTTGTGAGTCGGTTGTTCTGCATCCAACCAGCCCACAACTCAAAGGTGCTTTCGATTAGATTCCTAGCACTTCTACCGTCCCACCACCATCTCAACCATGGAAGGAAACTATTACAGCAAGAGCCAAGTAGTAGAAAACTATGAGTTTGTCACCTTTTAATGTTGTAGAATAATTAAAGAAGTCATCCACTAATGTGTCTCTATGATACATTCTAGCTATCCCAGAGCAAAAGACACTATTATAGAAGGCGCTTCAAGAAGAGGTCAACACAACACCAATAGAGATGTTTGCCATTGTAGAGGTTGTTAATCAAATACTACCGGCTAAATTCTTTACAAACAATACAAAGGAATCCCCTGTTGAGGTTAGAGATAAGTTAAAACCCCAACCCTTCTTCTTGACTCGTGTTATAGGAAAGAAGTTATTGCACAATGCTATGATTGATTCTAGTGCTAGCACTATAATTATGCCTAAACAGATAATTGAAGCTTTAGGACTCAGCTATGAACCTATGAAAAGGGGGGTAATGCAGCTTGATGGGAACAAAGTTGAAATCGTAGGTGTCATCATAGCACTTCCTTTAACTCTATTTTCTTTCCCTAGTATCACGGTACCACAAGACACTGTGATCATAGATGTTCCTCCTATGTTTGGTCTTTGTCTATCCCAAGAATTTACTTCAAAGGTGGGTGGATACCTGTCCTTGGATTGGTCACATCTCATTCTCAAAACCAAGCATGGCACAAAAATGAAGATAGAATCAAAGGCTTTTCATTTTTGAACATGTAGCGGACGAAGCCCTGATCAATTTTCAAGTTGCGCATACCTCGATCATCAAGCAAGAAATGTATTATGTTGAATTACTGGAGGATGAAAGGGTGAGCGAAGATCGAAATGATAAAGAAGAGGCTCTGTTGAGCAAACACATGGACAATGATCCTTTCGGCAATTATCATGCTACAGGATTGGCACCTATGTAATTTATGATGAAGACCAAGTGCTCCCAAAGGTTGCCAAAGAGTTTGAAGGTAGCCAAGAAAATGAGCTATGGATGTTGTACTTTGATGGAGCAAGAAGCAAAGTGGGTGCTGGAGCGGGGATATATCTAATATCCCCACAAAATGAAAAATTGTTAAGGTCTTTCCATTTTCATTTTTCCTGCTCAAACAATGAGACTGAATATGAAGGATTAGTTCAAGGTTTAAGCCTTGCAGAACGAATGGGCATAAAGCAATTAATGGTGTTCAGAGATTCCAAACTGGTTGTCAACCAAGACTGAGGAATTTCCATAGCAAAGAATATCTACATGAGATCCTATCGGCACCGAGTTTGGGACCTGGTTGAGGGTTTTGAATCCTTCAACATCTAGACTATTCCCCGAGGAAAAAATAGCGATGCAGATTGCATGGTTGTGATTGGTGCTCAATTTGATCCTTCCTCTGACCTTATACATAAAAATATGGAGTAGTAGCCTAGTCCTATGATGATCAGGAGGGATATGATCCTAATATCATTTAGCACATGATTGAGCTGACAGAAGGTGAAAAACTAATCCGACAAAAGCAAAGGCTAGTAAACCCTAAAATTGAAGCGCCAATGGTGCAAGATTTAACTAAGCTAATTGAGTCACGCATTGTCTTCTTAATCAAGCATAGTACTTGGGTGTCCAATCTGGTCCCAGTCTGAAAGAAGAATGGAGATATTTGTTTGTGTGTGGACTTCTGAGAACTAAACAGAGCATCCCTGAAGGACCACTATCCACTACCTTCTATGGAGTCAATATTACAAAAGGTTGCAAGATAGGAAATATTTTCTCTACTGGACAGTTTCTCCAGTTACAATCAGATCCGAGTTAAAGAAGAGGATCAACACAAGACCATGTTCACCAAAAAGTGGGGAACATTTGCATATGCTAAAATTCCTTTTGGCTTATCCAATGCAGGGGAAACATTCTAGCAGGTGATGGACATCGCATTTAGTGAATTAATCAATAAGTTTATTCTAATTTATTTGGATGATCTTACTATGTTTTCTAAATCTAAGGATGATCATTTTGATCACTTAGAAATAGTTTTTCAAAAGTGCCAGGAGTTCGGGGTTTCCCTAAATCTGAGAAAATGTGTATTCAGAGTACTGCAAGGCAAGCTATTAGGACATGTGGTATCTAAGGAATTTCAATCGACCTCGAATGGGTGAAACCTATCAAGGAACTTCCCCTTCCGGTGAATAAGAAAGGTGTTCAGTCCTTCCTAGGCAAAGTAAATTTTGTTAGTATGTTTATTTCTGACTTTGCGAGAATAATTAAGCTGATCACCCTAATGCTTAAGAAGGATTAGGCATTCAAGTGGATGACCAAAGCTCGAGAAGCCTTTGAAAAAGTTAAGGAAGCTATTTCCACAGCTTTGGTACAGGTTAATAGAGATCTATCTAAGGATTTTACAATGTATGCATTCAGTAGCAAGTCCAATATTGCTATTGTCCTAACCCAAAAAGATGATGAAGGAAAGGGAGAAAATCCAGTGGTGTTCTACTCTCGAACCCTGAAGGGATATGAGATGAATTATAATTTCATCGAAAGGCAGGCCTTTGCAATAGTAAAGGGACTTAAAAAGTTTCGCCATCTAATTTCTTGCAACAAGGTGATTGTTTATGTCGCACATTCCAATGTGCGCGAATATATCATGGAAGGGGAAATCACAAAAAAAAGAGCTAATTGGATCACCAAGATCCTTGAATATGACACTGAGGTCAAACCTAGTAAAACTATTAGAGGAAGAGGACTGTGCGAATACATGGTGCAGGACAAGGAGATACCTGAAAAAAGAGAGCAATCGGAGCTTGTTATGATAAATGAGCCAAATTGGAGGGTTGTTGGATGACTGATAGAATAAGGTTTATGAAAATTAGAAGGTATCCACCTGTTCTCTCGTCCCAAAAGAGGAGATACTATCAGCTGCAAAATTGTGAATATATGCTAGTGGAGGGGGTCCTTTTCAAAAGAAATTTCAATGGTCTTCTCCTACGATGCATTACTTCGGAGCAAGCAAAGAGGATCCTTAACACGTTCCACAATAGCGCTATGGGTGGACACTTCTCTGCTAACACACCACCATCAAAATCATGTGTGCAGGTTGCTATTGGCCTACACTTTTCAATGACTCCCACTCTTCAGTAAAATCTTACAAAAAATGCCAGTTCTTTACTGATAGAAGGAAGAATTCCGCAATGCCTCTCAAACCTATAGTGGCAGATGAACCGTTTACATAATGGGGCCTGGACTTCATCGGGATGATTAATCCAGCTTCTAGTGTGGGACACAAGTGGATTCTGACCGCCATGGATTACTTCACAAGATGGACGGAGGCCATTCCATTTAAAAGTGCAACAAAAATAGAGATTGTAGATTTCCTCGAAGAGCTGGTGACAAGGTTTGGTCCAACGAAGACTATAATTTTTTATAATGCTAGAGCTTTCCTAGGCACAAAGGTATGTCGCTTTGCATTAACGAATGGCATATTCCTCAAGACATCATCAAATTATTACCCGCAGGGAAATGGCCTAGCAGAGTCAACAAACAAGAGCCTAGTCCAGCTCCTTAAAAGAATTGGTTCAGAACACCAGAGGGAATGGCATAAAAACCTTCGAGCAGTGCTCTAGGAAAACCGCATAACTCCTAAGCAAGTCCTTAAGACTTCACCTTATGAGTTGGTATACAGAAAAGAGGCACTACTACCTATATCTATGGAGATTCCAGCACTCCAACTATTGAAATCTCTCAAGATAGAACAAAATGGCACCATGGAGGTTCAGCTTGCCGAATTGTTAGAAGTACAGGAAAAAAGGGAGAATTCCTTAATAGCCATGACAAACTGTCAACAACTAGTCAAGTGATGGTTTGACAAGAAGGCTTCCGACCAAGGCCTAAAGTGTGGAGACTTAGTACTGAAGTATGATAAAAGGGCTAATAAGCCAAGTCAGCATAGTAAATTTGATAGCCTATGGGAGGGTCCCTTTAAAATCATTCAATACAAGGAGCATAACGCTTTTGAGTTAGAAAATATGGAATAGGAACCCTTAGGAATCCCAGTCAATGGGATTCATCTTAAGTTGTTCCATTAAGTGTCGAGTTCTATTTTTGTACATATGTGAATAGTGCTTTTATTTTATTTCCCTTTCTTTAGCCAGTCTTTTTCAAAATTGGTTTGTGCTTCTGCGGAAATAACCCATTATTACAGAGGATAGGACAGTGGGATTGCTTACATTTCAAACACACCCATGTGCAAGGAAAATAAACACATATGCTATAAAAGAGGCCATAAAATTGAAATGCAGAATGAAAGAAAGAGCCATGGATTTTTATAAAGATATATATCTATTTATATATATTATTTTGTTTTACATTGCAAAATGGCTAAGGAAGCCATAATCCAAAAAAGTATACGACTATTCAAGCTTTTCCTTCATATATACAAAAAATTATAGCCTTTTTCAGGATTATATACAAAACTATAAGGTAGGTGGTTTATGCAACAACAAGAAATAAAAAAAACTGGGAGGCAATTTTTTTTAGGAATAGGGAGGTAGCAATTGACACATTAATGGCAGCGTCTATTGCTTCTTCTATGGTGGCACCTACCGCATTTCTGTCAGTAGGTTCTTCGGTAGCAGAGGCAGCATCATTCGGAACAACCACCATTGGTGGGGGAAACACCAAGTTCCTGAAGTTGGTATACCAATCGACGTCGTAGAACGATATCACATTGTAGCTGCAAAACAGAAAGTGCAAGGCCTGGGTAGCCCTCTGTTGATGCTCATCATGTGTCTGAAGGTAGAATCCACTGAGAAATGGTAGCCATACAACTACCACTTCTTCCTCAATATAGCGACGGAGGTTGTTGGCTGATGGCAGGCCTACCCCATATGCAGCGTGAGCAACTACCTCACCTAGGCCATTCAGGTACTTTCTGGGAAACATTTCCTTGACCAACTTCAAGATGAGAGGCCTAGGGATGCCAATGTCTAATATTGATGCTACAAAGTGTGAACAGATATCAGTATTCACATAGTACTTATCCCTGTACTCTATGCAGTCCCTACCTAGAACCCATTTTATGGCTACCAAAACCAAGGAATGCTTATTCTTGGTCATTCTTTTCAGCCGCCTAGTAGAAGCCTCCCCTAGAAACGTTGTCTGTGACTTATAAGAGGTTAGTCGAATAGGAGTATCCATGATTCTGACACTATGCTTACACCTTCTAACCAATGTTGAAACTTACCTACCACCTAGCCTATGAGAAAGCTTGCTTAAAACTGCGTTAACAAGCTATCACTACTCAAATGCTAAGTATGATTTCCTCACTACTTACTGGCCTATTTATAGAAAAGATGAGAAGACACATGCTAATCTATTTTGAGAAAAATGTGATGATAACTAGATGCCAACTTGAAAGGTGTGCCTACATTTGCTCACATTTCTAGACTAGTTGCATCTGTGGAGGTACGGTTCAATGTGTGCTAGATTAATAGGAGCTAATTATTTAGCTTTACAAAAGTGGTGCTCAGCGACAATAAGCTGCACGGCCATAGGCTATTGTGTTATTTCACAGGTGTTTCCCAGAGCCTAAGGAAATATCCATATCTTTTCAGGCCGTGATCATTTGCTTTGGCATAATCATTTTGGCCAGGATATTAATTACCAGCACATACTAACGCAAGGTTAGAAGGAAAATTTTTGGCTCAAGTTTCAATGGAATCACAGCATATCACATGGTTTCCAAATGCAATAATGAACTCTTGCCGCCTCAAAATGGCAAGTAGTTCATTTTGCACAAATCGTGAAATTAACGGTACATGCCGAATTAAATGCAAAAAGCATGCTTTCCTCTACCACCTTGAAAAAAGATAGCCAAATATTGCATCAAAAGGTTTAATGATTCAAAGTATTTTCAAAAATTCCAAAGCTCAAGGTGCAAAGAATTTTTTAGTGTATCTAGAGCCAGATAAGAATTATAGAGTCCAAAACTCACATAAGTCTTCATCTAAAGGAAAATGTTGGAGAGTTCATCTCAACAAATACAAGAGGAAATTGGCCAAGAGTTGTTTATGGCCATACAGTTGTCAGAGATGTGTATGTCTATGAGGATTTGGCGTATGCTACACCTGGTATACCAAGCAAGCCGAAGAGGGCGTATACAATAGAGCTGAGCAAGCCCAAAGATTGCAGGAACAAGAAAAGGGTTGAGGAGAAATGGGATAATATATATGACCCACGGCTCGCAAAAAACCCTAAATACTTAAGGGAAGCAGCCTGTACAAAGTTGACGGCACCAAAGGAAAACACATCTACAGCAATGAATATTTGATATAGTGGTCTTCCACAATATATGGTCCCACTGGTGCACTACTGCCCAGAGATAGTTGACGTTGCCACCTAGTGTTATAACCCTAGCACCCGCTACATCGAGGGCCAGAACTTAAGAGTTCACATCAC
>VDFB02082953.1:0-10000 GCA_007258455.2 Sequoia sempervirens
TTGGTTTTGATCATCTCTTGTTTTCTTGTGGTTCTTCAGTGTTTTCCTAATAGTTCTTTTACAATTTACCTATTTTTCTATAATATTTAGTCCCAAATAATGCAGCTCCAATTTAGAATATATGTATATATGTGTGTGTGTGTACGTATATATGTATATATGTGTGTGTGTGTGTGTGTATGTATATGTATATATGTGTATATATATATGTGTGTGTGTGTGTGTGTGTGTGTGTGTGTGTGTGTGTGTGGAAAAGTATAATGTGAAATGTGTTAGAAAATATATTGATTAGGTTGCATTGTCAAAAGAGCCATTGTGGTGTTGGTTTGATAGCAGACTATTGTAAAAATTGTTGCCTCCACCTCTCTTTCAAGTTCCCAATAACAAACTATTCTTCATGATTCTCTTTTTTTGGTTCCCCACGACAGACTGTTCATTATCAGATTTTGCATAACAACCATAGGTTAATGAAAGGTAATTGAGAACCCACATTAAACATATTCAAACAATTCAAGCAGTCTATGTAAGAGTTGGTTTATGAATTCAAAATTTGAGCTACATTCTTTGGCACTAAACCCACATTAAATAGAACTTGTAAATTCAATGGGTGGCAATAATATGTGCAAAATGGCTATAAGGCCACAGAGTTAATTGGGAATTTGAGCTACATTACTTGGCACTAAATATTATAGAGAAATAGAGAAGACTTGCCCAGGGTTTTAAATGACAATGTGGAGCTTACCTCTTCAACAAAGGATGTTCATAAATTTTTCTCATTGGTCAATAAGGATTGCGAAAAAATTATGAATTTAGAATTGACAAGGCAACTGTTAGATAGCTTGGTTGTCTTGTATCAATATGTTTTTAATGATATTATTTTCCTCTCATTTTTTTGAGTATCAATATGTTTCACGACATTATTTTCCACTCATCTGATTGAAGTTTCCTATAATAGATTATTCTATTGTTCTTGTAACAAGGATTGTTTTCAATTTTTAAAATTCTAGAAATTTTGCCATGGTTAATTTGTTTGGATGGAACTTGTCATGTCTTCTATCAATATGTTTTATGATGTTCTTTTTTACTCAACTGTTTGAAGTGAGTTTGAAGCTGCCTATAACAGATTATTCTATTGTTCTTGCATTGTTTTCAATTTTTAGAATTTTGTAATTTTTTCCATGGTTATTTTATTTGGATGGAACATGTTATATGTCTTGTATGGAGTATGTTTTATATTTACAGCACCTCATGTTTCAAGCTCCATGTAACAAAGTGTTGATTGTTGTGGTTTAGCTCTTGTAAATTCTAAAAATTTTGTACACTGCTAGAAACTGCAACCATCATGTTGATTTGTGCCTTTGGGCTTTTTGCAACTTTTACATAGATGGATACATATATATATATGTATGTATTGAATTCCATGTTTCATATTTAAAAATTTACATATACCTAGATATATATATCCATGTATACAGACCAAGACAAGTGTGTCTTGTTTGACAATCCAACAGTTATTTATATATACACATGTATATCTCAAACAAGATTTTTATGGTACCTTTATAGTATTTATGTAGACTCAGATTTAGAAAGAGTAAAAAATACCACATGACCACAATGCCTCTTTCGACAATGCAACTTAATCAGTATATTTTCTCACACATTTTGGAGTATACTTTCCCATACTGCAACATTGAATGTTGCATTTACTTCCTCCAACACCATGGTCCAACAACACCAGGATGCATTAACCCTCACGTGAGCAAACATTTACCATTATGCTTCTGTGTATTGAGGAAACCAATTCCACCATTGCAAAAACCACATAATTAGCAAGTTGCATGTTGTTATAAACAACCCCTAGAAATCCCCCCATCAGAAGTACATATGCATACATATATCTAGTTATATGTTTTTTTTAAATGTGTGGACAAAAGGAAAATTTAATGCATATATGTACTTAGTCATTTTCATTCTTGTTGTTGTATATTCTATTGTTTGCATTAAAAAAGATGAAGGCAACAGGTAGCAACATATAGAAATGTCTGCATATATGTATTTATAGAAATATAGTAAAAAATTGCATGCATACAATAGTAAAATGGTTGTTGGATTATGAATATTTCTAACTTGTCTACCAGTTGGCATTGGATGTTGCAATACATTAATATTTTATTTTCATTATCAAATAGAGGTTTCAATCGGTCAACTATAATTGGAACAATTTCTCCCTCTAAAAGGTCCTAGAACTATGTCTACAGAATCGGGCTTTGTGGATGGGTCTCCAGAGCCCCCCCAAATTAATTTGGAGACACCTCCCACAGGTCCCGCTATTGATTCCTGCTTTGAGGGTGCCATCCACCAGTCCCCAGATCTGGATTCCATAAGTTTGTATTTCCTTTTCCTTATGTTGGTTGATAGATTTATCACCTAACTCTATATTCTCATGCCCCACTAAGGTGAAAAATGTAACCATAGTTGAATTAGTAATAATATAATTTTCAAGCCAATTTTTTTCTTATTTTAAAAGGTGGCAGCTACCTTCATTTGATATTCAATGAATAATTTTTAACGAGTGTTGCTTTTAACCAGAAAGCAAATAAAGGAAGGGGCTTTTAACCAGAAAGATTTAAAGGCATTCATTGACTTCATCTGATAAAACTAAAAATACTCCACAACTAAAATTAAATCCAAAATCACCACAAAATCCTTATTCACAAATAAATGATACTACAGTGATGCAACAAATCAGAGTATCTATCATTCTAATAATAGATCACAAACTGGGAGAACATTCAACATAAGAAGAAAAGATTCATACACCATAATTCAAAGATTATGAATGCATAAATTCCACCATTGTCTTCTATATCAGAATAACAAAAAGCAGTAAATCAAGATAACAAAGTTTTTCTCTAATGAGTAAATCAAAGTTTTCCCAAAAGATCCAAATCACATCAGCCAAACCTATATTTAAAGCATAAGTCAATTGTCTTTCGTAACAGTTTCTTGAAAGTAACTCTACCAAATAATTAAAAAAGTCTTTAACTTAATAGAGCCAAATTAAAATAAAGTATCATGAAATACTAAAAATAACTATGCATTGTTTCCCTCCACTTCAGCCTTTTCCTCTTCCAGATTCTCGACCGCTTCTTGCTGCAATATTTTTTCTTGTTCCTTCATCCTAGATTTGTAGTCTTTGTACCTGGTAATAATTGCAAATATCTCCTTGTTCCCTGGTGTTACAATGATCTACAGTCTGGTTCTCAATTTGGTTAGAGCAGCCTCAAACTCGTTCAGAGTGTCAAGCCTCCTATTTGCTTCAGTTTTAACAGAATTGAGGTAGACTTGCAATCTACCAAGCTTTGAGAAAGATTCTTTGGTTATTGTGGCAGGATCTTCCATCTCCTTGTTGAATACTTCTTTGAATTTCAAACAAATTTCCTTCGAATCCAGAATTTTCTCATAAAACTCATTAGTTCTCTCTACTTTTATGTCATGACAATTTCCTTTAATCTCCATCAGCATGTCCAGATACCTTTTGAGTGCTTCATAAATCTCCTTTACCAAGTTGTCATAAATTTTTAATTTCCACTCCAATGAGTCAGAACAAGAAGGATTTAACTCCTTTGGATCATTCACAATTTGTTCATTGATCAATTTCATTCAATCCATGGAAATCAACTCTTTCATTTCTTATGAGAGCACGTAGAGGCTAGTCTAATATTTCTTGACCTATTGTAGCTTTGTCATCCATTCCTTCCTTTTATCGACAACTTGAGTGTAGAAAAGCACATATTTACTAACAAAGGGGATAGTCTCCTGAGACATTTCATCAATCCATTCACTGATAGTTTTGGAATAGCTTATATTCTTTCTGATTAATTGCATTGTAAACCCATCAATAAATTCTAATTGAGAACTTGAGGCTCCACTGGATATAGAAGGGGGGACTATAGAAGAAATATTTTTTTTTAAATCAAGAACCTAATATTGCAATTTCACCTTTTCCTTTCTTTCTTCCTTTACCTGCTTAATCAAGGAATTGACTGAATAATTAGCCTGATACACATCACCTTCAAGTGTTTGCGGTCCCATATCAACATGTGTAATTTTATAGTTAGCCTCTATTATCTCATCATCATTTAGATATTTTATAGGATTATTGGAGAAGTAAGGTCAATCAAGCATTCTCGACATTTTATGAGCTTTCTTTGGCCTTGAGGAAGTCTAGAGCAACTTTGCAACCGTATCTACTCCAACTGTTGTTGGAGTATATTTTCTCTTTTTCTCTACCACCTTTTTTAGCCATACTAAGGAGGCTTCTACCAAAACAGAATCCTTATTTCCTTGAGCAATTTCCTTAGACTCACCAAGAGTGATGGGTATATTTTCCACCGGGGAAGAGGGTACTTTGAAAAAAGGAGGAAAGGTATTGTCTTCAACAATCTGCTTAAAAATGGCATCAGAATCTTTAGGCGTAGGTTTTGTTTGATTGGTCTTCTTTTTAGGAGTAGGGGTAAGTATGTTGTCCTATTCGCACACCGACTTCAATTTAGTCATCTCTTCAAGCTTCTCACCATCACCCCCAAACTGTGAATTTGCACTAGAAGACCTAGTAGCCAATCTCCCTGATGATATACCCACTGCAACTGTTTGAGAGGACCCTAGATTCATTTCTCTCAGATGATTTTGGTTCTTGAGTAGAACCTGCAACTTGATGCCATTTTCCTTCTAACCAATCCTAAGTTCTTCTCAACACTGGAGGAGCTCATATATTCATATTCAAAACTTCATTTTTACTCTAGTCAACCTTGGGATGAGATTTATTAGACAATTTTTCATATTCGAGTTCAATGACCACCGAATCTTCAGTCGCACTTTCAGGAATCTAAAAAGAAAGACCAAAAAATTGTATTTTAAGGGTTAACCTCATATAATCTCTTTTCAAGACTTCATTTTCATCAACACAATCTTCCCAAAAGTCCTCAATAGAAGGTTGATGCTAATATGAACTTGCTCCATATAAATTTTGTCTCACGAAACCCTTGCTATCAAAATTAGCCCTCATGAATAAATGTTGTAGGTTATACTCTTTAAGAATTCCTTCAGTACATTTGGCCATCTAATTATTTTTACACGTGAAGGAAGGAGTTTTGAATGGGAAAACATACCCCCACTTCCCCATATTCATGTACTTTACATTCACCATGGCCATTTGTCTACAGACCTCCAGGAACACCAGCAAATCTTCAACATATCTAGGAAATTTTAATGGGGTTTTCTCAAAACCTCCTATCCTCAAGTAGAAAAACCTATCAAATTGAATATAGAAACTTCCAAAATTTGATACAAGAGACATTGACTTAGGAGAAAGTCACATTTTAGGGTTTCCATCCAATTTCTTCATAGCTTCCATCAAGAATGCATCATTGACAAGGCAAAAATCCCCCATTCAAACTTGCTTGGTAAACTGTGAATAGAACTTATATACAAGCATGCAAAAATTTGGAGGTACCTATGGCTTTAATCCTGGCCAAAAGGATCTTTGACTAGCTATAATGTATATTAAGCAAGAACACAGATGGAAGGTAGCAGTTTTCTAGAAATTGACTAATTGTTCATTCAAATAAAAGAAAATTATCTTAGCCCAATCAATGAACACATTCTCATCATAGATAACCAAAATAAACTAAAACATTCAATCTTAAAAAGACTCAATTTTTGCATTTCCAACAATACGATGTAACAAAGCAATGGCATCTACGATTTTCCCTTTGAAATTCATTCTCTTAAGTTTGGTAGGTAACTATGACTTACCTCTTTTCTCTGACTTCAACCACCCCTTGGCCATAGAATTCTTGCACCAGTCCTCATTAGCTTTGAAAAACTCACTAGCCACCACAAGAGACATGTCCTTTATGGGCACTCTCTCAGGAATCTTTAGCGAGTGGGAAACAACTTTAGGAGAAATTTTAGCAATGACAATCCCATCCATGGCTTTGATTTCCCACGGTTCTAGAATGTACCTTCGCATGCGCCTATTAGGTCCACGCTCAGTACGGCTTCTAAAAACCCCGGCATGAGCTAATCCACTTTCTAATAATTTTGTGTTGACAACAGATCTTCTGTCACTTTCCAAATGCGCCCAGAATTCCTCCAACTTAAAGGATCCCAGCTCCGTGTCCCTTACATCGAGCCAACGATTTTCAATTTTAGACTACATGAGCTCACAGTACACAAAGGAACACTCATATGCTTGAAGAAATAATTGTAGAAGGTGAAGGTACAACTGAAGACTCAACCAAATAAATCTCCACCACCTTAAGTCATGTAAAATGACAAGATGTACATTTGGTGCTGAATTAATATGTCACTTTATTTTTAATCCTCGGTAAAGAAAACCCTAAGATTTGTGTTCTTTGCAAAAATATTTGATAATACATCTCCAGGTTGTACCGTATGCCTCATTTAATGCATAAGCGACACCTCAAAACATGCAGGATGAACAACATATCACCTTGTCACAGAAAATTGAAACTTTATAACCCAAAGTTGGGAGTTACAAAGTTATGAAAACCTCTGACTCTCCGACTACACAATAGACCAACACTATTGATGCTACAAAAGGAGAAAAATTTGGGCCATCGAGAGGTTAGAAAAAACACGAACCCAATGACAAGGTTTAAAGACACTGGGTGCCAATGACTTAGATTTCAAAACTTAAAGAACGTGCAACAAGAGGTTAGAAACTTAGAGGATCCTGCAACAAAGGCTAAAATGAAGGCAAATACTTTAGACTTGGGTGGAAACTAAGAAATTAAAGACCAAGGAAGACAAAATTTAAAAGGACATGATACATATTATACCCATGGGTAACACATTATACCTGTTGCATATTTGTTGTTATTGTTCCCTTCCTCTCTTGTAATAAACTTGAACATTGCCTTTCAGTTCCTTTAATTTTAGGATTCTCAAATACAAAAAGATACAACACATACACTTTACTATTTATGTTTCCAATTTCATTGTCCTTTAGGTGTATACACACATTCTTGGCCCTAGTAAAACAATAGATGTGGAAGTACATATACATTGATCTTTTACAACACATAAAATATCTCTTTGCAGCCTTTGTTTTCTTACTCATTTTATCCATTTGGTGTGATGATATGCATTTTCCTTGATTGAACTTGGTTTTGTAGACTACAAAGAAACAACCAACTTTGACTCTATTTGCAATTCATTCCGTCAATGTTGGAGATGTCATTCCTTCTCTGATCCTTCAGCTTTTGTCCTTCAAAAAATTTGGTGGTGAGGAAGGGCAAGTTGAACAATACAAGGTTGTCTTGTCTGATGAACACCATATGAAAATAGGAACCCTGCCTTCCAATGCAATGATTTGTTATTTTCAAGTGGCTTGAAAATAGGGTCCCTTGTATGTTTAAGAGACTACATTTGTAGGAATGTCCAAGATTCAAGGTGGGTTGTGTTCTTTCTTGTCTACTTTTAAAAATTCTCTTTTCCCTTTGTATGTGCCTAATATAATGTGTCTAATATATTTTTTTGCTTCTTTTCCAAGGCCTTAATCATATTCAACTTAGTTTTGATTATGTTTGGTTATCAAATCATTGGGACCCCTAGGTATCTATTCAAGCAGCAAGAGGAAAAGATGTTGGGGCCAAACTCGCCTTCTCCTTCTAAATGGACCCCTAAATTTGGTTTGCAGTTGTCCCCTAAAAAACAAAACAGCCCTCCAAATGTCATCCCTATTAAAGCTTTACACATTTATCAAAATGTTTGGATAGTGAAAGGATGTGTAACACATATTAGAGAGATGTACCATTTCCACAAACAAAGAGGTGAAGGCCAACTTTTTAGTTTTGACATTATAGATATGGAGGGGATAGAAATACGTGTTACTTGTTTTGATGATATTGTTGAACTGTATTATGGTCAAGTTGAGGTGGGTGCAACTTATTTAATATCAAGAGGATCGGTCAAGGAAGTAAATAAAAAAATCAATAAATTAAATATTAACCTTGAAATTGTTTTGGATGAAAAATCAACAATAAAACGGTGTGAAGATGAGATTTCTGTGCCAAAAAAAATCTCTCCTTTTGTGCTAGTTAGTGACATAAGCAATTATAGTGATAATATCCTAGTTGATATTATTGGCATTGTAGTGCATGTTGGGTACATTTCTACTTTTCATAGGAAAAATGGATCCAAAATAATTCGACGAACTATTAAACTATATGATATCTCTGCTTCGTTCATTGATGTTAATTTGTGGGGTCCAAGTTGGCTAGAAAAAGGTGATGTCTTGGAGAAAATGTATCTTTCTAGTGATATAGTGATAGTTGTTGTTTGAGGTGGTTGTGTAGGCTACTTTAATGGTAAAGTTATCAATACATCAATAGCAACAGTCCTTTAGATTAACCCTTCTATCCCTGAGGCAAACACTCTTATATCTAAGGGCCCAATCAAAGTAGAAAAAATTGTTTCATCTTCTTCTTCTCCACATAGGCTCCATCTTTTGAATGATAGAGTTACTATTGAATTCATCTTGAACAACTTCCTTGGCTTGCTAGAAACTATTGAGGCCATTTTTAAAGCAACCATTCAAATTGCAAAAACTAAGTCTTTTTGTTATCCTACTTGCCCCTTGTTGGTTAATGGGAAATGCAAAACAAAATTGACACATCCTCATGTTGATGTTTGGTTTTGTGATCATTTCCAGATGGAAATCAAGGAATGAAACTATCACTATCTTTTGAAGTTAAAGTTGCAAGACCACTTAGGTAGCCTTTGGTCTATTGCTTTCGATGAGGCTGCCACTAATTTACTGCAAATTCCAGCAAAAGAACTTTACATGTTGCAAGATAGCTCTGAGTCTACAACAGATTATGTTGTTGTTATTAAAGGCCTTGTTTGTAAAGCATGCATCTTTACTATCTTGATTAGAACAAATACTTACAATTCTGAGGATCAGCTTAAGACAACAATTGTGAAAGCAACAAAAGTTGATTTCAAATCAGAGTGTAAATTTTTGCTTTTAGACATAGCAAAGATGTCTACACCTACTGCAGAAAAAGGCTCCACTAGTGAGCCAACACTCTAACTACTCTTTTGTACTTTCCAACATTTATCCTAGTATTTCCTTTTTAATGCTCACTATGGGATGCTAATACTTTTGTTTTAGAAATATGAACATAATTTATTCCTATGTTTAGATATATATATATTTGCACATTCATTGACCTTCAATCCTTTTGATTTTAACATGATGTGTAGATTTTTTTTAGTTTGCATTGTTACTATGATTCTTGATTCATGTTAGATGGTGGAATTTTTAGTTCTTCTATGCGTATTCTAAATTCACTTCTTCCCTTTATAATCATTATATAGTAATATTATCTTCAATGGAAAACATATAACAATAGTCAAATGCTAAAAATGGTTAATGAAGAAATCTGTAAAGTACTTGTATATATATTTTTATATAAATTGCAATGTTAAAACCATGTTATTCCTCTTGTGATCATTCATAGATATACATTTATATCCACATGTATACATATATATTTTAAGTTCACGTCTGCCATGTATTTCTATGCATATGTATGTTAAAATAATTAAATCATAATCTGCCAATTGATTGATTAGCCTGGACAAAAAGGTCAAATATAGATGTGCATCTAGCTCTAATAAATATAAAACTAAGATAGAGGTAAAATTATTTAGTACTTCATCGATCTATAAAACAATTCACCTGTCAATTCAAAATTCAAGTTACATTATTTGGCACTAAATATTATAGACAAATAGGGAAACTATAAAAGACCTATTAAAAAGACATTTACTATGTAATAGTTCCCTTGCCAATTCTAAATTCATAATTTTTTTGCAATCCTTATTGACCAATGAGCAACATTTAGGAACATCCTTTGTTGAACAGGTAAGATCCATGTCATCATTTAAAACCCCGCGCAAGTCT
>VDFB02082953.1:15000-22194 GCA_007258455.2 Sequoia sempervirens
GTCTTGCAAAGCAAAATGTGCATTATGTATCAATAGGCAGTCTATGTAACAACTGGCCTGTCAATTCAATGACCATTTTTACTATATTCTTCCTAAGATTGCAGTTGTATTTTTAATATCGGTAGATTTAAACTTACTTCAACCACATGCATTTAAATCGTACACCCCCAATGTACAACAATGAAAAAATACATTGACCCTCGCACAAGTTGTGTGGATATATACATATATATAAATATATAAGCGTATACATATGTATATATTATGCTAATTCTTTACCACAATATCTCTTTTTCATCAACTTTTCATACCAACAAAAAAAACACTACAATATTACACAACTTGTTTCAAAACACTTTCCCTTCCCCAAGTTTGTTATTATGTGGTATATGATAAGATTCCATGAGATTTTGCAGGGACCTTACCTTCTTTTTTTTCTCGGGGGTTTGGCTAGAGCCCACAAGGCTTCATAATGCCAATATGGTTGGGAGGCAAATGAGTCTGGGTTTACGTGATTATGGATGGAAATCGAACATCGTGGTCATGTGCTTCTAAGAGGACAAATATTTTTTTGATTGCATCACATTGTTTATCTCCAAAAGCACATGTCAGTGGTGTATCTTGCTCCATTGAACTAAATCATTCACAATGTCATGGTTTCCCTAGTTTTCTTTTTGTGCATGACTGCATTTTTTTCCTTTTTGGTTATTGGTTATTAGATGTGCATGTGTTTCACAAACACTTTTATGCATATACATCTTAGCCATGCAATGCAAATACAAGCACTTGCAAAAAAAAATACTATACCGATATATATGTTTCTGAAGTTAGATGCACCTTTTTATTTATTATACACTCTTCTACATACTCCATCTATGCATGTTCCTCTAGCCATCTTCAAATCCCATGATGCCATTTATTTATCAGGAAACATGTTTTTGTCAACTTCTCATAGCAAAAAAGGACTACAATATTAGAGATCTTGTTTGAAAATAGTTGTTTTTGCTAACTTTGTTATTTTGTGACATATGATGAAAGTCCATAATATTTTCCATGGACCTTACTTGTGTTTCTTGCTCAGGGGTTTGGCTAGCGCCCGTGAGGCTTCATGATGCCAATATGGTAGGAAGGACAACGAGAGTAGTTTTAGTGCTTTTTCCTTCAACCTTCACATATTTGTTGCTGCTTATATACATGGACACACAAATTCTCACATGCAGTTGTCTACAAAAAACATACTCTACTCTAACCATTGCATTTGTTATTGTTTCCATAGCTCTCTTTTCAACTTCTCCAATATTAATACTTGTACACAATTCTTCACCAACATGCCATGTATTCAAAATGTTCCATTTTATCTCTTTCTATTTACAACAGATAGTGCTAAACTCTTTTATTATATATGTATATTATTTCCTTTATATTGTTGCATAGATATAATAGGAATTCAACAAAGTTATTGTATTGTACACTGTCTATTTCAAATTCTTTGATGCTCCTACTACTCGATGTAATGCATCTCTCCCTTCTTAAACACGATCAACAGTGTATGTAAGTACAAAATTTTCCCACTCTCAATAGATAGATTTGGTTACCTAATTGTAAAAATTATTGATTATTTTTAGCTTCACATTGTACATATTAATTTTACCCATATACTTACTCATTTTGTATTGTTCCTTTTTTATTTTCCTTGCTTGTGCACTAGCATACCCTTCTATTTCATTTACAGGAACTAGGTTTAAGCATGTAAGAGGATTCAAAAACTAGGATACCTTTTTCCCTTAATGTTACAACATCAAAGAAAAGACAACAATATCAAATATTATGTATGAAAACACCACAGTTTTCCCAAGATTTTTATTGTGTAATGCATGATGAAACTCCACGAAATCTTCCATGGCTATTTCATCCTTTTTTTCTTCAGGGGTTTGGCTAGAATCCATGGGGCTTCATGATGCCAATATGGTAGGGAGGAAAACGAGCGTGGATTTTGTGGTTTTCCTTTTAACACCATATATTTATTGTTACATAGATTTATGTGTACACAAATCCTTGTGTAAATGTAGCTTCAACAAACATATTCTATAATAACATGTTTTCCATATCAAAGCAAGTCCTAGGGAAGCAAAAATATGTTTCTCATGTTGCCTCAAAACAAGGCGTACCTTCTAATTCAATTATTCTAACAATGCAAAATATGTGTGTTGTTTCATTGCATTCTTCCTCTAACCCATAAATCACAAGCACAAAAAATTGTTTTATTCCCAAAATTATCGAGTAGATACTACTTATAACATGTTTCTTTTTTGAAAAATTCATTTGTAATGAGCATTATAACTAATATTCAAATAAACAATGACTTTTTTAAAGAATACTTTTTTATTGAATAATGCCCCATGCATTGCGCTATCTAAACATAAATAATAATCAATCAATTCACTCATTAACCTAGACAAAAATATCAAAGATCAATTTCCTCTTTTATCCAAATGGTTGTTAGTCTTGCAATGCATTGCCTTATCTTAAGATAATTAAATAATAATTAATCGATTGATTGATTAGCCTAGACAAAACCATTATATATAGATGTACATCTAAGCGTAACAACTATTAGACTAAAATAAATATAAAATTATATCATACCTTAAATTTTTGAGAGAAATTATTCTTATTAAGAAAACTAATTATTTGAAAATTTAAATTGTATTCAAAATTATTCTCCTAATATTATTAATTAAAATCATTTTAAAATAATTATTGTAATTAAAATTATTGATGATTAATTGCTTGAGATTGTAATTAATGCATACATCGCAAATAATGGAGACAACATACTGTTTTATTTTACATTTCCATAATCAATTTCCAACTAAAAATAATTGATGTGGAAATGCAAAAATCAATTCTCTATTTTATGCAAATGTTATACAATAAAAAGTGGACTATAACATGGGATTTAAAATGTTATACAATGCTCCAATTCTTCACCAAATTTAAGTTCTTTACAACATCTTCAAATAATGAAAGTCAAATTCATATCATTTTAATGCACACATAGCTTTTCTTTAATTGATCTATCCATCTAATTATTCATATAAATATATAAATTAATTTTCAAACATCTCTGTTCATTACAATGTACTTGACAAATCTTATCCTCATTCACCTCGTACTATAAACTAAGCTTGTGTTATTCCATATTCAATCATTAATATGCTTTCCCTTTTTGACTCATTCAAACAATTACAAATAATTCTCAATATTTATACTTTACATTGCATTAGAAAACCAAGTTTCTTCCTCCATCCCCACTAAATTCCCATTCACGGAAGATCCCTATCGCCTGATCATTGCATGCCTATGCATGCAACTGCTAGTTTATAACTTCAATTTTACAATTCATAGTGATGGTGGAACAAAAGATTACACATGGTAAATACATGGCTAAAAATTCAAAATATGGTTTAATATAGCTTGAGTTTGACATTTTATAGTAACCATGGAATATAAGATTAGCCATGGGGTGAGATTGTTGAGCACCTGTGAGTAAAATTTAGACTATTTATCTTTTTCTCTAGAATTAATAATCGAAGTTGGATTGCATAAATATGATGATTTGTTGAAGTTATTTTGTTGGTTGAAAAAATTATGTATATTGGAATTCAATAGGTGAACCCCTATTTATCCAACATATTTTTTTTAATGTTGCAAATATTTATGGTGAAAATGACCAAATGATGATCGTTTATTGCATAGAAGCTATTTTTTCATATAGCTATTGGTAGCACGTATTATTTATTTTGATAGAATAATTGATATGTCATATTAGTATAAAAGAATCATAAATTTGTACTAAAATTTTATTTATTATTAACAATTGCATGTAGTGTTGGTGCCTCTTTTAACTTCCCTGGAGGCTCTTGGTCACTTAAAAATGTTTATGCACCCAACCAAAAGAATTCTTGGGTTGCTATTTGGTTATCTCTTGTTGATAGGATAAATAACTACAATGGGTTGCGTTGGCTGGTGGCTAGAGACTTCAACTCCCCCTTATTCCCTTCTAAGAAAAGTGGTGGTTTGATTGACTATTCTGATAGTATGGCTGATCTAGAAAACTTTTTGAGTTATACAGGCCTGATTGATATTGACTTGTCGGGCCAAGCTTTTACTTGGTCCAATAGACATATGGGTGAAGATTTGATTCAAGTTCATTTGGATCACTTCCTATGTTCTAGTAACTAGTCTGGCCTACTTAGGGCCACTCTACGGGCTTTACCTAGGACTGTTTCTTATCACAATCCTTTACTGCTAACCTCGTGTGATTAGTCTGTTGTTGGACCTTATCCCTTCTGCTTTGAAATCATGAGGAATTCCCACCCTGATTTCAAAATGAATATTGTTGAATGGTGGAATATCCCAGTATGTGGGTCCCCCATGTTATGAATCCTTCTTAAGCTGAAGCACATTAAATGTATGGTGAAGGGCTAGAATAAAAGGGTCTTTGGGGTTGTTTTTCAATAGAAGAAAATCACTAGGGATAAGTTGAAAATGATTCAAAAGAGAATGGAGGAGGGTGATATCAGTCTCTCCACTTGCAACCAGGAGAAAGTGATCCAGGGTGAGTGGGAACAAATTCTTAAGAAAGAGGAGATCTTTTGGAAACAAAAATCCAGGGTGCAATGGCTGAAAGAAGGAGATAGAAATACCTCCTTATTTCATATTTCAGCAGAAAACATAAGAGGAGGAACCAGATAAACAAGTTGCACAATGCTCAGGGAGAGGTTGTCTACTTGTCATCCCTTATTGGCTTAGTGGCTACATACTACTTTTAGAAGGCTTATGCGGCTCCTGTTGAAGCTCCTAACTCGGCCCTTGATAGTTTGTTGCTTGACTCGCTTCCAAATTTAATTTCTCATATTGACAATATGGGGATTCTCAGTGTTGTCACACCTGAGGAAGTTAAGCTAGCTACTATTAGCATGGGGGCATTCAAAGCTCCTAGCCCTGATGGTTTCCCTTCGGCTTTCTTTTAGACCTTTTGGGAGATTGTTGGTGAGGACCTGGTTCTAGCTGCTAGTGACTTCTTCAAGTTGGGTAAGATTCTTAAGCAACTAAACAACACCTTTATTGCTCTTATTCCTAAGATAGCCGATCCCCAACATATGTCTGACTTTCGCCCTATCAGCCTATGCAATACTTTTTATAAAATTCTCTCCAAAATTTTCCGTCAACCGCATCAAACCACTCCTGGATAAAATTATCATCCCAACTCATAAAGGTTTTGTTCCTGGTAGGCATATTCTTGATGCTACCATCACAACACATGAACTAATCCACTCTATGGATAGGTGCAACTATGCTAGTATGTCCCTTAAGCTTGACATCTCCAAGGCTTATGATAAGGTGATCTAGAATTTTGTCCCTAAAGTCCTTGCTAAGTTTGGTTTTAATCATTTTGTGATCAATCTTATTATGGAATGTGTAACTACTATTAAGTACTATGTTTTGGTTAATGGCTCTCCTTTCAGGTTCTTTCAAGCTGGGAAAGGTATCAGATAGGGAGACCCCATGTCTCCCTATTTGTTTATAATGGTGGCAGATGTTCTAAGCAGGAACTTCTCAAGTATGTTGTTGGAGGAGTCTATAAAAGGAATTAAGGTGGCTTCTAACCTTGATCCAACTATGATTCAACAATTTGTGGATGATACTTTCCTATTTTGGAAAGCCTTGGTGTTGGAAGCTAGGAAATGGAAAAATTGTCTCAACAACTATGCTACTTGTTCTGGACAATGCATTAACTACAACAAAATCATGATTTACTTCTTTAATAGCACTCCTAACCTATAATTTTGGGTTACTATTGTACAGGGCTATTAGGGTGGTTATCTTCCTTCAGTGTATCTTGGGTTACCCCTAACTATCAAAGATGTTACCTCAAAGTTTTGGAATTCTATCCTGGAGAGGATTCAACATAAGCTTGTTGGGTGGAAAGGCTCTTTACTCAGCCATGATGGTAAACTTCAACTTCTTATAGCGGTGCTTAAAGGTATCCTTGTTTAAGATGCCTAGATATATTGCTGAAAATTTTCAAAAGATCCAAAGGTCTTTCCTCTGGTTGGGAACTGAGGAGAAAAAGAAGCTCCCTTTGGTTAAGTGGGATAAGGTTTTCCAACCAAAAAGTGGTGGAGGTCTTGGAATAAAAACTATTTCATATTCTAATAAAGCTCTCATGGCCAAAGTGGGTTGGGATCATCTGAGGGATAGGAAGGATTGGTGTGAGATAATGAATGCTAAATAACTTATAATCCAACCACTGATTGACTGCCTATCAGAGACCCACCCTTTGGGGTCCTTGGTTTGGAAGGAGATTTGTAGCCTATAGGATCTTTTGAGGAACGGGATTAAATGGAAGATAGGTAATGGTAATAAAATCATATTATGGGAAGACACTTGGTTATTGGACTCTCCCTTGAATTCTTCTAAGTTTAGATTCCTCAAGGGTCGGGCTCAACAAGTGTTTGGTATATATATATATTAGTGATTACCTAATTGGGCCCTTGAGAGCTAGGAAATGGAATGATATTAGCATTTGTTGTCCTTTATCACCAAATCTATGTATTCTTTCCAAAACTCTACAGGAGTTGCTTGCTCTCACTAGATTACCCCCTTCCCACTATGGGGATGAGTTCTTCTGGATCCATGATCACCAAGGTGATCTTACTATGAAATCTTCTTACAAACAACTGACTAATCAGGGGGTGGCCAATATTCTATGGAAGAAGGTTTGGAATAGATACATGATATTGAAAGTTAATTTCTTCTGGTGGACTATTTGTCATAACAGAATTCTTACACAGGACAATCTAAGGATAAGGGGGTTCTAGATCCCCAACAAATGTTTTTTTGTGTAAAGGCAATGAAGAATCGGTGAATCATCTACTATTACACTACCCCTTTGTTGTGGAGGTGTGGGAGTTGGCATTTAAAAGATTAGGGATTTAGTGGATTATGAACAAGGATATCACATCCTTTATTTTGAGTTGGTCTGGACCCTTTTTCCATCCTTTAACTATTGATATTTGGAACTAAATTCCTCCCATTTTATGTTGGTGATTATGGAAAGAGAGGAACAATAGGATATTCGGGGACACTGCGATGAACCTGAAAGAGGTGTTTGGTATTGGTTCCCAG
>VDFB02082954.1:0-44917 GCA_007258455.2 Sequoia sempervirens
AAAAATGCTGCAAATGGAAATAAGATGTTCCCATCCAGTTGCCAATCAATATTTATCTAGTGTGAGGTTTTGGAGGCTTTTACTTGATATTTTAGAGGATTTTACCATTAAACTGCAGCTAGGGCAGCTGAAATTTGTTTTCCAACGACTCAATAGTGGTTTGCAGGTGTGAGACTTGTTTCAGGCTCAAATCTCACACTATATGTTGCCTATTGGCTAATAAAGAGAGAAACTCAAAAGATAGAGAATGAGAGAAAGACAAATTTAGAGAGAGAGAGAGAGAGAGAGAGAGAGAGAGAGAGAGAGAGAGAAACTTTTGATTGGTTGTTTCATGTTAACAATCCGAGGATGGCATGTGTCCTTGGGGAGTTATGCTCAAGGTAACATGTCATTTGATTAAGGATATGATAATTCACCTTTAAGACCTCTTCAATGTACCCATTGCACACTTAAGGAGACAAACATATAAGAGAGAAGAGAAAGGAAGAGAAAAGGGAGAGGGAGGTAAAGATAAGATATAAATAGGTGGAGAGAGAAAAAAGAGAAAGAGAGCAAGAGAGAGGAAGCAAAATGAGATAAAGGAGGAGAAAGAGATGAAGATAGATAAATACAAAGGAACACGGATAGAAATAAAGGGATAACAAGAGGGATAGGGATAAAAAAAGAGAGAATAGAGAGAAGCAAAGATTGAGGTAAAGGTAGAGAGAGAAAGAGAAATAAATAAAAATTAAGAGATAAAGAGGGAGACAAAGATATAGAGAGATATGTAGAGATATAGAGGGATAAAGAGGGATAGAGAAAGAGGTAGAGATAGTGAGGGAGATAGAGAAAAATAGATAAAGGAAAAGAGAGAGAGAAGAGGAGAGAGACATAGATAGACATAAAGTCACATAAAGAGATAGGGGAATTAAGATAAATAGAGGGAAGAAAAGATATATATATATATATATATATATATAGAGAGAGAGAGAGAGAGAGAGAGAGATTGATATATCTCTCCCTATTGCTCTCTCTCTATATCTCCCACTATCACTATCTATGTCACTCCCTATTCCCCTCTATCTATTAAGCTATCCCCCCCTTCCGCGCCCCCTCCCCCACACCCCTGTCCCTCCCTCATTCACTCCATATCTCCTACTCTATATCTCTATCTCTATTTCTCTTTATCTCCCTCTCACTCCTCTCTCCATTTGTTTCTATCCATATCTTTCTCTACCTCTATCACTATCTTTTTATCTCTTTCACTATCCCCCTCTATCTCTCTATATCACCCCCTATCTATGTCTTTTCATCTCTCTATATATATTGAGCTATCTCTCCCTCTCTCCCCCCTCTTCTTTCTCTCCCTCTTCTACCTATCTTTCAACCTATCTCTTTGTAGTGCCTCTCGTGTCGCTTTCATTGCACTGATACTTACTATGATATGTTATGTACTTTGAGACCTTGTAGATGCTTGTTTCACCATTTTGAATTGGTTTAGATGGCAGTTTATCCAACTTTGATGATCATGACATTATTGACTGATGTTATATTATGATGGATGTATGGAGTTAGTTGTGTGTTTGGATTAATTTGACTGTGTATCATGTGGACATATGACTATACTTGTGCATCTGGTTAGTGATTGATATATGATGTTTATGATGCAATTATTGTTACTCGATGATGTGGTTATTGTTTGAGGTCTTGGTGAGAGGGACGGTGTAGCATCACTCGTTTGCGAGCGCCCTGCTATGCTGCGATTTCCTCTCACGGTTTGTTTGTTGTTATATATATATATACATGTTCTCGACAGTGTGTTTGATGCAGGTAGCAGGTACTCGGCATCGACTCCACTTGCATTGTTAGGTCTAAGCGTGCCTTAAAAAACCCAATGAAAATGATGTGGAAAAAAGAGTTGACAAAAAGGTCCTCAACCCTTGCCATCATCCTCGACGAGGATGAGTACCCACCTTGTTACTTTGTCCATCTAGTTTGTATTCTTTGTCAGTTGTCTCACTTGGTGTCTATCGTTATTTGATTAAATTGTGATGTCACATTGTTCGTTATTATGTTTAATTTATTATTGAAACTATGTGATAAATTTAATATTATGAATAGTCTTGTTTAATTAGTTTAATTAAATTAAATTGATTATAAGGTAATTTAAATTGATTTAGAATTAAAATAATAATTAAATAAATTATGTGGTAAAAGGATATTATAATTAGTTATTAAATTAAATGATGTGATTAAATGTTTTAATATCAAAAAAAAAAGAAAAAGAAAATATTATTATTATTATTTTGGTGAGAAAATAAATTAAACTTAGAAATAATATATAATTCTAAAATATAATAATTAATTGGAATAGATTTTTGAACTGATTGTGAAAGCAAGTTTTAAAATAGAAAAAGTGGAGTGTGTGCACATGCGTGACTCCAAACTGAATTGTGAATTGGAAACTTGTCATTTTTGTTGATTTTTGGATTTGAAAACTCATCTCTTTCTTGGATTTTTACATTGGTCATTTTGGAGAGATTGAAAACTTTGCAAATATTTTCTTTATAAAATAAAAAATACAACTTTAGTATATTGGAAATTGTTTTTGGAGAACGGATTGTGGTTGCCAAAGAGAGCGTTCAACACATCTTCTCCATCTTCGAGTGTAGGACTCCAAGTTGGCATCATTTTGTTCTCGTTTCATCTGTTGTTTGTGAATGATCACTTCTTTGTTTGTTGATATTTGATTGAAAAGAAAACATAAATATTTCACTTGCGCTGCAATGGATTGTATTGTTGTTGGAGAAATCATGTTTTATTGTGTCTTGAACCTTTTGCATTCGATTTTTCTGTGGACATGAAATAAAGTTCTTTCTTTCTGTAAAAGCTTGGCAGCTTGGATTATATTTGCAATTTGCTATCTTTGGTTTATTGTTGAATTTCGTTATATGTTCATATACTTCCATTTGACAAGCAATTTACTGTTCATCGTCTTGGGCGTCTTGAGGTTAATTGTTGTGTTCTTTTTATCATGCCTTTTGTGGTTATTGTGCACCCCATTTTCTTTTTCCCTTATGCTATCTCTGCCACATGGGATATCTTTATATGGCTTTTAGTGAAATTGCATATGTTCCTTTCGTAGCTGCGTGCCCTCTATACTACAGTCATTGCCTTATAACCTTTCCAACCGATCACCTCATCCTCTAGATTGTTTTCTTTTAGCATTGTCAAAATTCTCTACAAGGACCTAGCGCCATGTCTATGTCTTCATATTTTGCATTCTAAAGTATTCTATGTCTTTTGATTTTGCTATGGGAATAATCGATGCTTTTTATTATATGTTTGCTTTGGCTTGAAGAAGTCGATTTTGTTGGTTGTGTGGTGTAATCTGAAGTATTTGCATAACAAATTCATATATATTTGATACCTAGATTTTATGTTGGTAGTAATACATTGCATATGCTATTCAAAAACGGTATTAAGCAAAAAAGAATCAGTTTTTAGTTGATTAAAAATGGCATGCAATATGCATAGTGGCGAATATGCTATAAGTATGAGACGTTTGTTTAGAGTTTCGCTGTTATGCATACTTTTGATGGTGTTTAGCGCTTGGTAAGGGTTTGGACCCTTGTTTTAGATTTAATGATATATATATATATATATCTATGTGTGTGGGGTTAAATATGCTGATTTTTCTTATGAATTTGATATGTTGTGAAAAACAATAGGTTATTGCAAGTTAAATATATTTAATGTTGTTTACTAACAATAGTATATATATATATATATATATATATAAGTGTAAATAAAGAACAATTTATTTGTGTAAGATGTGTATTTAGATATTTATAGAATACGTTTCTATAGTTTCTTTAATTATTTAAATAATTTCCTAAAGGGGTGTATAAATAAAATGTAATTGATTATTTAGAAGGTTCTTTAAAGTTTATTACATTGAATGTGTTAGTAAAATTAAAGATTGATTCTCATTGGTTCCTTGAAGTTGTCTTCCTCTTTAATTAGATTTGAATTGAGGAAATTTTATGTGTTGAATTCATATTGAAGATTATATTGGAACCTGTAGTGTTTTGAGTTACCCTCAACTAGGAGTTCATGGGTAGTTGGCTTATTAGGCTTCTCGAGGCTAAGGGGAAACTTGCTTCATGTTGGTTCTTTGTGAATCTTTTGATCTTAATTTTGGTATTGAGCTCATGGGGGTTGTAACCTTGCACCATTGTTTTGCTTTATGATGTGGTCCTTGTGCGAGAAGGTTCATGCCACGCTTATGTATATGGTTTTGTGATTTTGGTGCTTTGTGCAAGTAGGTACACCCTAGATGTAATGTGGATTGTTTTGATGCTAGTAGGGAGAGTGGCTCTTCATGGGGCCGACGCACAGAGGGGCGGCTTGGATAACCCATGGAAGAGTTTTCTTAATAAGTGATAACCTAATTAATGAACTAGTGGGATTGAGTAGGTTCACATTAAACAAAATAAGTAGATGCCTCACCCATGCCTATAGTGCTTTCTTAACTTAAGGATGGGCTAAGAAAGCCTGGTTGGCAAGATCACTACCTTGTCCTCATGAAAGGTAAGTGGTTTCACATGTGTCACCTTATGGGGCTGGTGCCTAGTGAGAGGCAACCAAAATAACCATAGATGGAGGCCCATGCCTAGTGAGAGGCAACCAAGATAACTCTTGCCAGGGCCATGCATTAACATTCTTCCTATAGTATCCTTGTTGTGTTCCTTTGCATTTGTGTACCTCTGGAAGTGGTTGTTCTTTATGTTTATTGTTGTTTTTGTTGTGGAGTCTTGATAGCCATGTTTGTTTGATTGTTTTTATGTTGTGGGTCCTTATTGTCATCTACTAGCACGGGGGGTGGGCCTTAGGGTCCACATGGTCGGGTGGAACGTGCTATGCACTCCATTGGGTTCACAGTCGAAATTCGTAATGCAAGGAGTTGTACCGTTGTAGTGATTCCAAAGTTTTATCAGATTTAGAGATTGTATTCATTCTATGTATTATATTCATTTAAGTTGTATCACATTATGTAATTGTTGAATCCTTCCAGTTTTATGTTGGGAAGTATAGATGTATTATTGTAAACATTGAAACGATGTATATTCATATAATAAATATAACGAATGTAATATTTGGTATTATCATGAGATCACAGATGGATGTTTATGTATTGTTATGGATGTATGTACGTTGTTTATTTATTCTATATAATGGTTTTAAAATGTATACTTGTGATTAGTTAATCATTGTTATGGGATTGGATCATGTTAGAAACATTCATAAGTAATGCAGTCATGTTACCCCAAGGGACTAGATAGATGATGTGTATGTATAGTTTCATTATGGGATTGGATATATCTCCTTATATCTCTATCTCTCGCTCTCCCTCTTCCTCTATGTCTCTCTATCTCGTCCTCTCTCTCTCTCTCACACTCTCTCTCTGTATTTATCTCTCCCTCTACCTATATCTCTCTATCTATTTGTCTCCCTCTTCCTCTTGCTTTATCTTCATCTCTACCTCTATTTTCCTCTCTCCCCCTTTATCTCTAGACATGTCTCAATCTCTCCATCCATCTCCCTCTCTATCCCTCTATATATTTCTCTTCCATCTCTATAAATGTATATGCACATACATATTCATGCATATATATGTATGTATTTATATACATATATACATATATATAGATACACATACACATACATGTACATTTTTTTTTTTGAAGTTTTGAATCTTTTTCATGAACCCTATAATAATATGGTTCCAAATGGTGTAGAGTTGTTACACCTTTCCTTTGAAATTACAATTTGCTTTTCACATTATGTTAAATGCAATGATGATTTACGTGATTATGAAACTTTGAAGGATAATTGCTATGATGAATTTTATGCAATATAATGGTTTCGTGCATTTAATTGAAATATTGATGAATATGCCGATAAGGGTGTGGTTCGGTGGTCAAGTCGCTTGGTTGTAGTGATGGCCACCAGGGTTCAAACCCTCGTTGGGTCAAAGTGCTCACAGGCCTTGTGCCTTCGCTAGGCCTTTGTGTTCGCAGGTTTGGTTTTTTCTTGTGGTTTGTTGTACCCGGTTCATAGCTCCGATAAAAAAGCGTTTACCCCTAATAATATGGGTACATTATATATATATATATATATATATATATATATATATATATATATATATATATATATCGTGATGAATATGCAATGATATGAATGCAATGTAAATGTTACGGCTAACTACTTGTTTGTTTTTCTAAGTGGATATGCAGGTAAGATTTCACGCCCTCTAGAAGGAGAGGGAGAGTATCACCTGGGAGAAGGGTATGGATAAGGACTTGATGGTAATGCCATTTGAGTTCAATTGCACCACAGAGGTCAAGTTATTGGATATCTTCGAAATTGAGTAAGTATTTGGTCGTTAGTTTTTTCGATAGGCTAGTTGAATCGAGTGTTGGTCGTTCTTGAAAAGTAAAATATTAGTGTTTATTGTTAGAAGCTTGTCAATAGTAATTGATTTCATAACCTTGTTTTTGATTGAGATAAGTCATTATTGTGTTATCGTGATAATATGTCGGTTAAGGATATTATGATCTATTTATTTTAATTGACCAATTAACTTCGAATATCAATCAAGTTAATTTGATCATTATTAAATACATTATTCTTGGAATATATGGGGGGGGGGTGTGTGTGTGTGTGTGTGTGTGTGATGAAGGATATATTTATATGTATTGTCTATTTTAAATGTGGGCAAGTATTGCGATGTTTAACAAAGCAATTTTTGTGTAATTTAAATTTATTTAAATAACCAGCCATGAGGGGAATATTGACCTCCAATGTAGGCTTAATTAAATGCTATTCCTATCTAGAAAGAATGTTGCAGATTTATCAACCACATGGTGGCATATTGAAATGCATTTAAATGTCTTTATAAGCCACTTTAAATCATGACACATGGGGTGCATATGTAGTTGTTTTGAAGCCACTTAAGTGGTAGATATAACAGCTATATAAATTCCTTTAAACCAACTTGCCATTGTGGCAATTGCTAGCCCTTTAATTGTTGCACCATAAAGCCACAAAGTGGCCTATAAATCTAATTTGACAAAGTAAATAGAACAAGCAAATCATGGCAATTGTCTTCCAAACCAAGGCATATTTTGAGGCATTAAACAACCACTATAAAGTAATTAAAATCTGCATTTAAATATGAAACATATCCATGACTATTTCAAAATTCACGTGCCTATTCAAGGGCAATATAATCAACAAATAATGATAAATTTGAACAACCACAAAATGGCATAGAAATCTGTCTTCATGAAGTCTTTGGAACAACATTAAAAACTAATTGCATTTGAAAGAGCCGACCTCTTCAAAAACGGTGACTGTGTCAAACTTGTTAAGAGTTTTACCTGTCGTGCCCCTCTATTCTCACCGTGGATGTGTAGGTAATATGGCTTTGGAACTTGGCAATGAACGTAAAATGATGGGGATAGTTAAGGTATGTGCTAATGATGTTAAGCAGTTGATATGTTTTATGATACAATATATGATGTTAGATGCATTATTTTGATCAGTATGTGATTATTTTATCATGATCATTATGTGATTATCATCCTGGTTGCTATGTAACTGATTGTTTACGAGTTGATTTGATTACTAAGTGTTGTCTTTTTATGTGATTGAGTGAAAGTGATAGTGTCACATTACTCACTTGTAAGTACCTTGCTACACTGCAACTCCCTTTCACGGTATCCCTAATTTTATATATATGTATGCACGACTGTTTTGTGTGTTGCAAGTTGCAGGTACTAGAGATCAACTCCACTTGAATTGACAGGTTTGAGCGTGCCTTAAACCTAATGGAACTATTGAACAAAGATAACATTTGGTCCCTTACCCTAGCCATCACCCTCGAAGAGGATGAGTATCTGGTTCGTTACCTCATTAGCGTCGTCTGATGTCTGTGGTCTGTTGGTTTTGTTTGCAACCTTGGTTTGGGTTTAGGTAAATTGTTGCTGATAATTGGTTTGTTTAATTTGAATTCGTTTAATAAATGGTGTTTTTGATTAATTGATGTATTAAATAATTTATTAAGGTATTTTGATAAATAGATATAAATATATTTATTAATGATTATGGTTTATAATAAATTTAAAAGTGTAATGTAATATTAAATAAAATAAATAAAATTGAGTTATAATGAAATGGGATAATTGATAAATAGTAAAAATAAAATTAGAAAGATAGAAATGTTTTGTATGTTGCACATGCGTAACTTCGAACAAATTGTTGAAAAGGGAAACTTGATGTGTGTTGGAGATTTTAGAGATTTTATCATATTTTTGGATTTCGGAAAATCAAACTGCCTTCCTTTTTGTGAATAATTACCTTTTCGAGAGATTTGAGGAGGATTATGATTTTTTTCTGAGAAGATGAAAGGGGATGTAGTGCCCCTCAGTTTGTTTTTTGTTTTGATAGTGACTTGGTTGTACTTGGATATTATGATACTTTGATGCTCAGTTATGATGATACTTGATGACACTTTTATATCTGATGTTTATGCTTATATCATGCTTAGTAGATTAGTTTACTTGATTATGTGGTTTATCATTGATATGAGTATTATGTGTTTATTGGATGTATGTTCTTATCAGGATTTGGTATTTGATTATCGTGCATTGATGTATTATAGTGAAGGGGAACAGTGTCACATCTCTCGCTTGTGAGTGCCGTGCAACACTGCAATTTTTCCTTCACATTGTGTTTGATTGTTTGTCTATGTACATGTTCGACTATGTACTTTGCTGCAGCTTGCAGGTACTAGACACTGACTCCATTTGAATTGTTAGGTTTGAGCATGCCTTAATCCCAATAGAGGTTGTTGATGTGGAGATAGCATCAGGTCCCCATGTTGAGCCATCATCTTTGTTGAGGATGAGTATCCGTTTGTTACACCATGTCTGTAAGGTCAGTTCGTGTTGGTCCGTCAATGTTGTCGTTTTGCCTTTTGTTTCACTTTGCGGTCTAGTATTGCTTCACAGTATGTTCATTCGAGTAATGTACACGATTAGTGCTTTTGTTTGATTATTACATTGAAATAAAGATTATCAAAATTAAAAAGCTTGGAGTAATTAAAATAAAAGCTTTTATAAATCAAAGTATTAATTAAATAAAATATTATTAAAGTCTTTGTTTGATTTTAATAAATTAAAATTTATGATTTAAAAATAAATATTTAAATAAATATATTAAATTGTTGTATTGTGCAAACAAAATTATATGAAAGATTAAATTAAAAAATTAAATTCTTTAGTAGTTGAATTAATGGTGTGCAAATTATAAGGTATGGTAAAAATTACAAAATAATAAAAAATGGAAGTTGTCGGTAGTGGAAGGAAAATTAAAATAAATTAATTAATTTAAAGAAGTGCATACAGTTATAAATGGGGAGGTAATAAATAAATTACTTAAGGGGCTTTTGAATTAGACTTTTGGAAACTAATTTTGGTTCTTGCAGTGAACATTTTTCTGGTTCTTGAAATCTTATCTTGGGGTTTTGGAAGTTTTGGAATTGGGGGTTTTTGTAGTATTGTGGAAAGTCAGAAGGAGTTGAAGCTGGAGTTGCAGTAGCAAGATGGGATTGAGCTTTGCATCAAATTTTTATTTTGGCAATAGGAGAAAACCAGGTTCTTGGTAAACTTAATTTTAATCTTATAGTAGAAGAAATAGAATATTTGTTGGCCGAAAACAAAACTAATTTCTGAATGCGCTTATGTTGTAAATACTATAAACAACTCTTGAAACCTTTAATCGTTTGGGAATCTTTGTTTATCTTGCCGTCTATATAATATTCTCCCCAATTCTTTTGCAAATGAACAAAGCATTTGATTTACTACAGTAGATTCATTCTCCATTCTTTATTTGGTGTATCATGCCACAATTGAATAATTCTTATTCTTTATGTTACCCATTTGCCATTTGCCATGTTTGAAACTTTTTAAGCCTTTCTTCTCTTTCAATGGGTGCATACCCTGTTTCACTTCTCTCAACTACACCTTATCACTCAACCACATGCCTTTCTGGGGATTGCATGATTCCTAATTGTATCCCTAAAAAATTTGATGGGTTGGACTTATTTCTTACCAATATTCTAATATCCACCTTTAGCGCCATGTGAATTTTGCATAGTATCGGCTGTATGGAGAGAATTGTTTTATCTTATTTTGAACTACTGCTATTTATGACTTGTACCGCCGTTACAATTCTGTTAGGCCGAATCCCTTACAAAAACCATGAGTTAACTCTTGTCCATCGTTAGTGGCATATTGTTAATACATTTGCTATTTGTTAATACATTTGATATTGTTAATGCAAGTCAATTTGTGAGGGGGTTGTATTTATGACTAGGTGACGTTGTAAGTACTAGGAAGTGGTTTTAGAAAACGCATTAGTATCCAAGTTTATCAATGTATGTGCTTTTTAATCATTGTGTTTGCCTTCCATCTCAGCCGTGACCTAGAATAAGGGTTTCACATTTTTATTTGTAGCTCCTTCGTTTGAATTATGTCAGACTGAGTTTGTGTTATATTCAAATGTCTTACTCTTTATAGATAGTGCCATCCATGCAATTTAAGGGATTTGTTATCTCTTCTTGACTTTGGTCGCCACCGCCTCTAATGTTTTCTGCTGTTAAGTCGAATCTTGTATTGAAAATCTCCAGTTGAGTTTATTCGTTATAAGATGTAGATGGTGTGTTCAGAGTTTGAATATATGTAATCTCTTAAAATGGTTGACAATAGCCTTTGTTTAATCACTGCACTGTGATATATATAAATGCACATTGATATATATATCAATGTGTATTCCATATGTGATCATCTTCTATATTTTGTATGGATTCGACCATATATATCTTTATATATATATATATGTGTCTATATTTATATATAGACTATTATGTGGAATTAATTTATTTTCTGCCCTTGAAAATAGAATCTTATATATATATATATATATATATATATATATATATATATATATATATATATAAGGTTGTATAAGGACACAGGTATATATATATATATATATATATTCAATGAGATCAATGAATGAATATTGCTGCCTTAGTTATTAAACAATCATTTTAGAGAAGTAAAAGAAATAGAATGAAATTTGATTATGGAAGAAATAGTGCATTGTGTAGATAAAATATTAGTTTACTTGAAATAAAAGATTATTAAATTGGGATTAAGATGAATATTGAGTAACATGACATGTAAGCTTTGTAAATTCACTCTAGATTCTAATTTTCTATTATTGTTTTGAATGGTTTATGTGAAGCAAAATGAATGATTGTTGATTTGGGAGTGAATTGTGGGTTTTGTACTAATGTTTATGATATCTTGTGAAGTGAATGTAGGAGTCTTCCAGAGTTTATGGGGAATTGTCTTCTTGATGGAATTCTTTGTTATCCTTTGAGATGATTGTTTTGTATTAAATGAGTGTACAAGGGTTAGTAGCCTTTCACATTTGTTCACTGCTTGATTGAGACGTGTGTGCGGGATGGTTTGTGCCTCGCCTTGCTGTGTATGTAAATGAGGTTATTGCGATCGTGCAAGTTGGCTTTGCCCTTTTGATTTCTTTGGGTCTCCTGGTTGCTAGTAGGGGAGTGGCTCTCAATGGGCGTCAGGGTAACCCATGTGGGAGTTTCGTAATTAAGTGATAATCTAAAATGAATTAGGTGGTTGGGTAGTTTAAACATTAATTGAGATAAGTGAATGTTTCGCCCATGCCTGTAGTGCTCGTTTAGACTAAGGATGAGTTGGGTAGGCCTGGTTGGCAATACCAACTTCCTTGTCCTCACAAAAGGAAGATTGGTTTTGCATGTGTCACACTATGGGGTCGGCGGCTAGTAAGAGACTACCAGGGTAACCATAGATGAGGGCCGGCAACTGGTGATAGACTGCCAGGGTAAGCCATGTCAAGACCATGTGATGACACTCCCTCCTCGGCAAACTAGTAGTCCCTTGTGTATTCTCTCCTTGGTAGGTGATGTCCTCTGGAAGCAATGTATGTTCTTTGTGAAGTGTTGTTGTAATGACAGTTGTTCTTTGTTAGCCTTGTTGTGTTAGTTGTGGTCATTTTGTTGTTGTGTGGGACCAGCTGTTATCTCCTAGGACAGGGGGTGGACCTTTGGGTTCCACATGGTTGGGTGGAATGTGCATTGTACTCCATTGGGTTTCTTCACTTTGTTCGTGTTTGTGAGACCACTCTTGGATTTGAAGACTTTTGCATGTGTTCTAGTTCATGTGGATTATATATCATGTACTTGTATTGTTGTATCATGTATTATACTTCTGATGTACCCTCCTCACTTGTATTCAAGGAGACATTGTTGTTCAAATGTAACGATGTAATGATGTAAATGGATGTTGAACTCTCTTATGTAATGGGAAATGTAAAAGATGCTATTATATATGTTAGTAATTGGATTGATTGTAAATGATATCTATTGATCATGTAATGGTTATTTCATATTAGTTGATCTTGTAAATGTGATGATTAAATGTAATTTCATATTGTAGATGGAATTTTAATTAAATGTAATGATTTTTTAGTTCTTGCTAGTTTGGTTAATAGGAATCTAGTAGTGTAGTCACAGACTTTAGAGGAATTGGGTTATAATTTAAGTTAATGTTTCATTTGCAATCATGTATATACTGCATTTAAAAAAAAAAAATCATTTTTTGGTGTTTAGTGTGTAGTCCTCTAGGGTTTCGTGGCGGGGCATTACAGGGGATGCTATTTCACATTTGTTTTTGGGAATGCAATTCTTCATGTTTCAACAGATAATTCCCCTTGGGCTCAATCATGTTGCTCGACTCTTTCACGGTAGTCGAGAGATTGACAATCTTACCATAGGAGGTCGAGATGGGTGGTTAAGGAAATATGATAAAAACATCAAACCAATTTCTCAGGTATGTTTTTCATCTTGGAAAAAAGAAAATGAGATAAAAACAATGGTATTTATCACTATTGACTATATCGCTAGTAATAAATCAATTATTCTAGCTCAGGCTAAAGGAATACTTTGTTGCTCATTAAGAATTGTCGAGATCTGCATATATTAAATCAGTTTCCTTCTTTTTAAACCGAATATCAAATAGGTTTATTTTCTCTATATATTTTGTTGCTTGTTATATATGGGTATTAAGACATTGGAATACTGATGATGAATACCCACAACACAAAATCTGAAGCTCAGTACCCCGCCTCATGTTTTCTTGAAGCATTCTCCTTGAGATCTTAAAACAAATCTATCTGGACATAACCAACAAGCCTACGATGCCTTGATAACTAGTGGGTCTTGTCTTATGTGATGTAGAGCATCATAACAAAACCATCAACAACCTCATTTCATTAGGGAACTTCAATCCCAAACAAATCAGGAGAAGATCAAATTGTAATTTCATCATAAATCTACTTTTCATTCAACCAAAATCCATTCATTTTCATTTGAAATTATAAGGCTATTAGCAGCCAACTCATCGTCTCCATCTAGCAAACCACTTTCAGAATCAATTTCAATTTTGTTATTATTAAGGAAAAAGAACAACTAAACATGCACCTCTACTATTAGCCGTTATCAGACCATCAACAACATCAACTTGACAAAAACAAAACACTAATCTGCTCAATAATCTCTAAATCAAGACACACCATATCTCTCCTTCAACTTACCTCAAAATTTCAACAAACTATGCATTCTTAAGCCAAACCATCTCCATACCTGTTACCAGTCCTTCAAGACACCAATTTCATCATGTTTTGATTGAAACAATTCAAGACAAAAGCATGGAAACATCAAATCTGCAGTCAAGACACCATTGCTACATAGGGTTTCTTTTGTTCAATACCACAAAACTATCAATTCTGCCTTCTAGACCCTAACCAAGCATAGAATCACCTGTAATATCACAAATGAACTTGTTCCCAAGCATCTAACAACATTCTTTTCATTGTTTTTACAAATTCTCTGTTTTGATCAAATAATGCCATATACCTCTAGTAGGTTAGTCTCCCCTTGAATCGGGTGATTTCTTTTCAATCACAAAGCTTATTCACAAACTCAATACAAATTCTTAAACCCCTTTCAGTCAATAATAACATATTCAAATGACAATTACACTTGTTTCACAAAATATAGGAGAACCAACACGTTGTCCACTAGTAAAAGCCCTCAATTAGGTCTAATTAACAAACCAAGTGCCCCTTAATCAACACCAAAACTCTTTCAAACCCCAAATAGTCTTAGAACAGGTGTAAAAACTCACAAATAATCAAGTTTCAAGGTGGGGAACACCCAACAACACAAATAATCAGTAAACCCTTGTTTATAGGGTGAAATCACCAAAGATATAGAGGGTTTCATGAATATCACCATTATAGACCTCAAGGTCTCCGGCCAACAGTTGAAACATGTTTCAATGAGTTTGTAAAAGTCTTTGAAATCTCCCTCAGGTCCTTGCATACGTTATTTTCTCAAAACCCTATTTGAAACCTCTATCTTCAAGGGTAAAACTCAAAATTTTGGTTTGAAACAACCATCATATTCCTTATTCTTTGACACCCCTGCACTCACACAAAAAAATCACATAAAAACACCCTACTTATCCCATCCCACCATTCTACTAGGCTTATATTGGTGGGATGGGTCTTAAACTTCTTTAGTGACTCTCAAAACCACAGTGTGAAGATCACTGCCCGGGTACAGGAAGTTGCTTCTAGTTCTTTTGTTTCTTAAAAGATTAACCTTCTAACTATTTGGAATAAAACTAACTCCTGTTGAAATGAGGTCACACAAGAATTAGCTATTGATGTTCCTAATCTATCAATACAAAGATAGAAATAATGAAAAGGATGCTACAAGTTTAGAAAACAGGGGCTTTATTTCAAAATTTGGTTACAAGAATACAATAATCATCCCTTCCACGCCTCTATAATGCCTTTTATAACTTTTCCCACTTATTAACTGCCTTTCCATTGGTTGAAACCTCCTAACTACCCCTTAACTCTTAATATTCCTGATTTATGCTCTCTTTTTGCATAATTACATTTTGACAACTTTTCCCACCTTTTGACAATATTTTGAAAATCCAACTATGTGACCACCTAAGACTTATTCATGATTCTAAATACATTCAAATAAGACCTCATATGACCTTGAATATACTTCACATCAATTTGCCATGACATTTTGTGATTGACTCATGAACTCATGACCCCTTACAATGCAATTTTGAACATTCATTTTTTTACAAATTTGAAAAACATTTGATGACCAAGGTGCTCCTGCACCATTATGTGCGCAAAAAGCTTTTCCCTATTTAGCCCTATTGAAAATAGTGAGTAGTTAGTAGACTCTTGTGTTGAAAATGGTTTCTCTTGATTGTTTTTCTTAGAACGTTGAACTTCATGTAGCTAGTTAGGATGCTTAGATACCTACCTTTGGTAGGTTCACAGATTGAATGGCTTGGAGACCTCCCGTAGAAGCAGGGGTGTAACACCCCTTCGATGTGCTATGTTTTCTCTGACAATTCAGATACTTTGATAGACCATATTTTATGTTATTGTTATTTGATTGCTGACAGTGGAGCAATGATAGATCTATATTGATGAGATGATACACTATATTGATAGTTTATGATATGCTTTATGTTAGTTTTAAGTGATTATTTGAGTGATTGATATATGTTCATCTGTATTTTAATTGATGTTATAGTTTGTCAGTTTATTATGATACTATATTGGTGAAGGGAATGGGATCGCATCACTCGCATGCGAGTGCCTTGCGATTCTGCGATTCTCTCTTCACGGTGTGTATGATTTATTATTTGGATACATGTACGACATGTTTTGTTGCAGGTTTGCAGGTACAGGATAACAGCTTCACCTGGATTCGCAGGTCTGAGTGTGTCCACTACCCAACAGTAATGTTGATTGAGAGATAGTAACGGGTTTACTTAGTCAAACCTTTACCCTAGTTACAGTGTGTCGTCAGTCCATGTATTGGTCATATTCTTTATCCATGTTTTCCTTGTTATTTTATTTATTGTGCAAGGTTTATTTGTGAGAATTAATTTATAAATGTGTTGATTGGTTATTTTATTAATCTGGATTATTGATGTTGAGGCTTTGTAATTGATAAATTAATTAATTTAATTTATGTTATAAAGTGATTTTTATTATTAGATTAAATTTGACTTGAAATAAATAAGTTATTTAAATTTCAAATGCATAATATCTGTAAAAGATCTTTGGAAATATCTGTGGTTGTAAAAAAAATATTTGTTTTGTAATTGGAAGTTAGAAGATATTTACTATGGTAGTTGAAAATTGATTTCCGGAGAGAATTGTTTTTGATAGAGGGGAAAACAGATTTTGATGGGATCCGGAACCCATTACAACCAAAAAGCCAAACAGCTTAAAAAAGCCGAAAAGACCAGATTGCAGAAAAGACAGCCTGCAGTCAACAAAAAAATAGCTCACAAACAAACACCATTAAGTTTTACAATTAGAGTTTCTTTTGTTAGAGCGAAGAGTCATATCAAAAGAAGGCCCAAAGGGTTTAGATTTTTTTCCAGTAACAGTAGTCCAGCCTTCTTCAACTTATGCTGCCTTAGCCTGCCAAGCCAGCCCATCAATTTCCTGAGGATGAAAATCCACAGCCCAAGAGGAAACATCAAAGTTCGCCTGAATAGGTGTGGAAATAATCGGAGAGCAACCAGAGATGGGAAACGAAGCACCATCAGTAGAGACAAAAATTGGTATAATCGTATGCTCAATATGATTTATCATGGTAGCTTCCCCAACGGAGGAAGGAGAAACCCCAGCAGTCGAAACACCAGCAACCTGTGAATCAGAAGCCCCAGCAGCATGTGAATCAGATACCACCACCTCAGAGAAGCTCCTAAGCTGATCAGATCTCTTCTCCACCGTATAATGTTGTAGAGAAGCGCCATTCCACCAAGTAGTTGTCTTAGTCTTCTTCTCGAATCCACATTGAGCAGCAGCATGTCCTGTTTTGAATCATCTTCTACAGCGGAAAGGGACCCCCTCATAATCCAACGATTGGATCCAAGACCCCCTAGAAGATTTTAAGAGAACCTTAGCAGGCAGTCCTTTTGAGACATCAATTTCAACAAGTATTCGGGCAAAGGTAGAGTGATAACGATCATAAGATTCATTGTCCATAGTTAAGAAGTCACCTAGGGCTTCCCCAACCTCCTCCAAGAGAGAGTCATTCCAAAGGTGAAGAGGGAGATTAGGAAAACAGACCCAAATTGGGAATTTATTGAAAGTTTCAGAAGCTGGGTTAAAGTTGGGGTGTGAAAGTTTAACCAACAAATGGTATTTGTCCTCCCAGCAGAAGAAATTATCATACAAGATTTTGTCTCTATCTAAAGTATTATCGAACTTAGCAACAAAAAAACCCTTGGCCGGAGAGAATTGTTGAGATTGAAAAGAAAGGAAGTTATTTTCACGGAAGAAAGAGAGGATGTTAAAATGGTTGAATTGTTTTGGGGTTTTTAGATTTTAGAATTAGAAGCTCTCAGAAAATTTTGGGGATCTAGTTTTGTTGCATTCTTTTGGTTCTAGATTATTTTTCTGTTCTCTGGAAAGTGGTAATTCTGGGAAGAAGCTTTGGCAAAGTTGGAAATTAAAGGGGAAACTCTACATCAAATTTCGAATCAACAAATCTTCTGGAATAGGTTCCTTATTGATTTTGTAAATTTAATTTGAAAAGGTTATTTAAATTATTGTTTTTGCAAATTGGAAAGATATCTTGTAGAAGAGGATTTCATTGTTTGTAGAAGCTTTGTTTTTTTTTAAAACGATTGTTGAGAATATTTACAACCTCTGTAGAAAATATATTTTAGATCCTCTGTTAAAATGAAGTTTTAGAAATGGATTTACCTTGAAGGAAATTATAGTTGAATTGTAGAACCTCTATTGAAATTAAATCGAAACTGTAGAAAACTTCTTTCTGTGAAAATTGAAAATATTCTTTTGTAGAAAACTCTTGTTTAAAATTTTCTCTTTTCGAACAATCTTTTTGAACATTTGTTTATATATATATATATATATATTTGAGAATATATACATCGTCTAAAATTGTGAAAGTTTCTAGAAATTTTATTTTTTTAAAAAAAATTGAAAAAAAATCGCCGTACGACAAATGTTGTTAAAGGCAGAGGAAATGTTTTGAGGGAGGCTGGGGGCTACCTCACAGCAGCCCCCACAAGGGGAGACAGACTGTGAGGTAGTGCCCAACGCTCCCGCATAGGCCGCGGCCCCTGTGGGGAAAGCTGCGTAGGCAACCAACCCACAACCCACAGCCCACAACCTTTGTAAAGGTTGGGCTCTGAAACTTCTTGTCCGCTTGTGTGATGCAATTTCGTTATTCTTTTTAATATGTATATATATATATATAATAGGTATATATATATTTGCTTGTGTTTTTTATATATTATATATATAATGTATATATATAATAAATATATTTATATATGGTTAATTTAAAATGCATAAGTTGATATTTTAAAATGTTAATTGGAAAAGTATAATTGATTTTATAAGTAAATAATATATATTTAATTATATATATACATATTAAATATATTTATTTAATGGTTGTTATTGCAATAGGTGCATGCAAACACAAATAGTTAACTTTAAATGACTGATTATTTTAATTATGAAAATTGAGTTAATTATTATGAGTAGTTGTGAAACTGAAAGTTAATCATTTAGATTAATTCCTTGTTGATTTGTAATTGGAATTATGTTTAAATGATGTATTTTAAATATGAGTTATTATTTTATTTGGATTTAGGAAATCCTAATGGTAGTTCATTTAATCACTTGAGTTGCTTATTTTAATTACATATTCTTCTGTAATGGTGTATTGGGGGGTATTTGTTATTGTGAAAATGTAAGTCTTCCAGAGATTGTAAATTGTGAAAGGGTTGTTGTGTCTTTTGTTCACCCTTTGAGATTTCCTTGGGTAGTGCACGCAGTTGGGATTCAGTATTTGACATCCGTAGGGATGCTTTTCCTCTTGAGTTATGGTGGTTATTTGTTATCAGTTATAGTGCATTGTCTACCTTTGGGTTGTGGAATAAGTATATGGTGTTGTCAATAGGGGAGTGACTTTCAACGGGGGCCAACACACAAAGTGGTGCTAGGACAACTCGAATGAAAGTTAGTTTAATCAGTGAAAATTAATAACCTATATTAGGGGAAAGGGTAGCTTAATACATTTAACTTGATAATTTAGCCTCGCTCATTGGCTCAAAGACTTGTATTAGACTTGAGATGAGTTGAGAAGGCCTGGAATGGCAAGATCATTATCTTGTCTTCTCGAAAGATAACCAATTCCGCACTGGTATGGATGTGGGGCCAGAGTTTGTGAGAGGTTACCGAGATAACCCAGGATGGGGGCTAGGACCCAGGAAGATCTCCTGAAGATAACCAATGCAAACTTTGTGATGACACTCCTGCTATGACAACAGTTGTTTTGTATTGGATAGTGGAGGTACTTGATTCAATGGTTCTGGAAGCAATGTAACCTTATGTTATGTGTTTACTGGTACAGTGTTGTTTTGTATGTTGTATGTGTCTAGAGGTAGTAGGTTTGTCTTGGTTTCCTTTTACTATCTCCTAGCACGGGGGTTGGTCCTACGGGTACCACATCGCTGGGTGGATCGTGCACCTTATACTGTTGGGCTTTCTCTGCTTGTTCGTGATAGCGAGATCTTCCAGTTCAAAGAGCTCATGTGTATCCGTGGATATGTTACTTCTCTTATGTTCATTGTATCAGTTGGACACTATGTATTTATACTCCTCATTTGTAATTGAGTAGGATCCGTGTATTTTGTAATTGTATCATTTTGTATGATCTACCTCATCTTGGAGATGAGCTTTGTAATGATATATGGACTTAATGTAATCTTTGGAAGAATTCATTATTGTACTTTGTATATTATGCAATGGGTTAATGCTTTGATGTATGTTGTTTATCATGAGTTAATTTCATATGCTATAGTTAGATTAATTTTGTAAGTTTTGGGATTCACATGTAGACGCGTTGTGTGACCTAGAGGATGTATGTGTTTAGAGTAGATTACTTTATTTGTTATTGTTATCTTTTTAAGAAAAAAAATTAGTTGTGCTTCCATAGTGTTACATCATCCTCTAGATTACATGGTGGGGTTTTACAACGGGTAGCATTAAGATACCCAAAATCTTTGTATTGGGTAGATCCAATCTGCATTTGGATATTAATCTTGAAGTCTTCTTTTCGAGTTAAGAGGGAGCTCAAAATCGAGAAGGAGCATCAAGCAAATCTATATTTGTGTACCCCGCTCTCCTAGTATTTCCTAGTCCTCAATTCATTGAGGCGTTCAGTCAAACTGATCATGTGCTCATCTCTGATTCCACTCTTTGCATGTCAGTCTTTTAGGGCGTTTACAATTGCAACAATGATAAAACTTATCCTTGATGAAGCATTTAAATATTAGCTCGATTGTCTTAAGTCATCCTTAAGCAACAACTATAGACTTGCTATTTAAGGTCATTTCGTTCCTGCATGCTCATTCAATCAAACACTACCAAGGACCGGCAAGGGCACGATGTATGGACCGATCTCTTTTTTCTGAAAGTTTCTAAAGTCTTTTCAACTGAACCAATTTGTGTAGTCTTGAAATCATCACTTTTCTTGAGATGACATCTATTTGAGGCATTCGGTTTTGATGCATGCGCCTTCGCTTTATTTCCTATTATTACCTTCATGCTTACCCGCGACCATCTCAACACTTGCTTGAAAGTTTATGAAGCCTTTTCATTATCCCAGTTGATGCGCGTCGTACCATCATCTCATTTCAAGAAAAGAGATTTCCCCGAGTCCTTCTACCCCACTGCCTGTGTGCCTTCCCTCTGTCACGTCTTTTCTACTATGAGGGGCGCTCTAAGTTTTACTTAGTATAATATGATTTCATATTGGAACCTTGCCTTGTAACTTATACTTCGATTCCTTTATTTGGATGGTAGAATGTATTAATCTTAGCAAATACAAATCCCTATAATATTATACTTCCACTGAACTACAAAATTATGGAAGGCCAATTAAAATATTCGCTGTCTAGATACACTGATAAAATGAGCTTATGTAATCGTTCTAGTAAATGTATGTGATGAGTTTGTCCAGCCTCATACGTTTTACTGCATCTTATGCCTTTTAATTGATTTTTGTTATTTTAGATTGATTCATCCTTTGGCTGATCGTTGCTATTCTTAGCCAACTATTCCTCTTTGCTTGAAATTTGGGAGTGTACTTTACGTTTGCTTTTGAAATAATAATTATATAGATTATATTTAGTTATGGTTTCCCTTTGATAATAAAGTATATTTACATATATTATCATATATGATGATAAACAATATAAAAGAAGGTTTAGAAGAGATATATATGATTTGCTCATATGCTTGTTGAAAATGTGATCTTAAAATTGTAGTTATCCTTGAATTCTTAGCAATTGAAATAGCCTCGAGAGGAAGAAATGATTTATACACGAAAGAGAATTGCCATAGTTTAACATTTCTTGATTACTTGGAAAAGATTTAGGTCATCTTAATGCATACATAATACCCTAGAGAGGAAGAAATGATTTATACCGAAAGAGAATTGCCATAGTTTAACATTTCTTGATTACTTGGAAAAGATTTAGGTCATCTTAATGCATACATATCATATCATTAGAATGCAGGCCATAGAGGTACTTAGAACATTAAACCCTATGTTATTAGAAATATGTGTAAACCTTTGAAGAGTAGAGAGAATGATTATTTAATTCATTAAGAGTTGGGGTTTTATGAATACGTGAATATCCTTTTTAAGAGTAGATCTAGAATGGTTATTCAATTCATTAATAGAATTGCTATGTGAGAAATAATAGTTCCATTTATTTATATTATCTAGAATTTAAAAGAGTATTTTTAGAAAGAATAAATAAATAAAATTTATATATATAATTATATGATATTAATATTTATGTGATTGTTTTCAATATGTAAAATTTAATAAAGTAAATAGGATTATTTTTAGATTGTGAAATGATTATTAATTATGAAGATATGCCCGTGTGATGGAGTGAGATACATATGTATGTCATTATTAATATAAACTTTATAGGGCCATGAAGTATGACTAACCTAGAATATTACTTCTATTGTATTATAGATTATAAAGTAATTAGAGGCATCTAATATTTTCTAGTCCATTAAATTGATTGCTATTTTAATACTAGGAATTAATGTTAGAAATTGGTTGCTTAATGCATTATAGCCTTAGTATATTCGTATTTCAGTAAGTGTAAGGTATTTAATTACGGGTGATTAATTTACTCTTAAATTTGGTTATTTTGATGAAAATTATTTGTTCTTGTTAGTAAGGGCCTTACATTTGTTTGTCATCATAAATAATTATTAGTTTTGTGTTTGCACTGCGTATAGAAACTTCGATATTCACCTATATATGTGAATGGATAATCTAGAAATAAAAGTGGTGTGTAAGTTCTTAGGTAGGCTTCTCGTTAGCAATAATTCTTTTGCAATCTCTTTATAAGTTCATTTTATGAAAGAGTAACACAAATATTTGACCTTTGTATAATTCAATGTTTAATGGTTGTATTAAATATTTCATTATTTTTATTACATTCATATTATTATAGTATTTCTAAATAAGCAATTTACCTTTGGTTGAATATTAAGTTGTATTTCATTAGTTTATTGAACCTAGTGGTTAAGTTAAAATGAATGATAAGAGAGTGGAATTAATGCCTAATTAGAGGAATGTCTTCAAGGTTAATGCTGATTTCCTTAGATTAATCATTTAATAAATGATTTGTCAAAGCATGCTGATTTCATGTTTGCATCATTTATTGTGCACTTGCATTGAATTATGTGTTTGTTTAGTAGAATTTTGGGTGATATTGGTTATTGTACAAATAGTGGGAGTCTTTTGTGCAAAGTGGTTAAGGTGGGCTTCCAGAGGTTAGGAGGGAGTAATTTTGCATGTATGGTTTTATGTTTGTTCATTTTGGAAGTGGTTTGTAATGTTTTGAGTTGAGTGCAAGATATGTGATTGTGATATGTGTGCGAGAGGGTCAATGACTTGCACTGTGTTTGGATCCATGTGATTGTGTTAAGCTGCAAGATGGTTTTTACCTCACTTGTTTGTAGGGTTTACTATTTGCAAGTAGGGGGAGTGGCTCTCAATGGGGGGCGACATCTAGTGAGAGACTGTCAGGATAACCCATTGGAGAATTTCTTAATCCAGTGATAATCTAAATAAAGAATTAGGGGGTTGGGTAGATTTCACATTAAACAAGACAATTGGATGCCTCACCCATGCCTGTAGTGTTTGTTTAAGCTAAGGATGGGTTGAAAAGGCCTGGTTGGCAAGATCAACTTCCTTGTCCTCACAAAAGGAATGTTGGTTCCACATGTGTCACCCTATGAGGCCAACATCTAGTGAGAGACTGTCAGGGTAACTATAGATGGGGGTCGACTTCTAGTGAGAGACTATAAGGGTAATTCATGCTAGGACCATGCGATGACACTTTTCCCTATTACAGTCTAGCATTCCCTAGTAGTATGTTCTCCTTCTATTGTGTGTGCCTCTAGAAGCGATGTATGTGATGTTCATGTTGTTACAGAGTTGTGTTGGAGTCATGCATAGCCTTGTTTAGGTTAGCCTGCTGTCTTCTTGACTGTTTGTTTGTGGTGGGACCTTATGTTATCTCCTAGCACGGGGGGTGGACCTCAGGGTTCCACATGGTCGGGAGGTTGGTGCTTTTTCCTCCATTGGGTTTTCCTTGCTACTTGATCGTGTGTGTGGAGGTTGTCCCTTGCGAAGCAGATTCCAGTTCATGTTCTTGTTCGAGAAGACAGTCTTGATGTATATGTATTGGACTTATATCTCAGTTGTACCATATGTTGTAATTTAATGTAATCTTCCCAATTGTATTTAGGGAAACAATATTGTAAACAATGTAATGATGTACTCTCATGAAATGGAATTTGTATATGTACTTGTTAGTTCTTTATATATGATCTTTAATGATGTTTAATTGATGATATGTTATGAAAATTCATAATGTTTAATCATTTCATGTGGAAGATTAAAATGTATTTGCTTATGGATAAATCATGTTAGTTGAATAGTTAATGGTATAGTTCTAGCTCCTGTTTAATAGTTATGCTAGTAGCATAGTCATGGAACCTTAGAGGACTTAGTTTAGTTTTTTATGACATGTTAAGTTATACACTTCACAGTTACTTCTTTTAAAAAAAGCAAAAAATGTTCCATTATTGTGCTTTAGTTGTGTCATCCTTTGGGGTTCCTTAGTGGGGCATTACATTACCAACCAAAACTTAAGGTAGTTAAAATGAGTGTAAATGCCTTTTCTTAAGGCAATTCTATCGACCAAATTGAGTAAGTATGAGCAACTATTTCAAACTGAATTTTTAAAGCTTTTTAAAGCCACAATCCAATGTGGCTAAGTGGAGGGTGATGAACAGTTTTAGGAAGTTTCTAAATAATGTTTAAATCAGCCACATTGTGGTGTGTAAAGTGAAGTCTTTAAAAATTTCTAAGCTGCAATTTTAGTGGGAGGAAGTTGTTATTGAATCATAGCTATAGTATGAGTTGGTCGTGTCTCTTTAAGAGGCAGTTTCAAAACAAATATATGGTTGTGCAAGCACAAATATGGCGCCACTCTCCTCAGTAGTGGAAGGCATTAAATCTGAGTATTGGGAAGGAGGCGTAGAGTCCAAGATTAATATTCTTAAGCATTTAAAGTGTGTATTATCAGTAAAAGAAGTAAGCAACAACAAGTAGCAGCTGTGTGCTAGTATTTTCAAGTATTTAGAGCTAGCATTATCTGTGATAGAGGTGATAACACCAAGTAAGCAACTTTTAGACTATTTGAAGGAGTGTAGCTGAGCATCGTCAAAGCTAGAGCATACAAGAAGGAGCTATTTGCAACTAAAAGTTGGAATTTGCAAGCATGTCTTATTTATTTTTAAACTTGTTATCTTCTTTTCAAAGAGCTTGAAATAAGAATGTTAAGTATGATAAAATAAAGAGTTTCTTATGATTGATTAAGATAATGAGCATACATAGTCTAAAAATAGAGGACTAAATAATGATATTTTAGTATCGATATCTCTAAAAATATGAGCAAAAAGATACTTTTACGTATTCTAAATATAGTCTATTATATATGAGTTCATAATAGAGAATATGGTTCAATTGCTAGGGGAATAACAAGCTATATTGTGTATTTTCTTAAAAGAGTTAAATGAGAATAAATAGTGCATTATGTTGTTTGAGTTATGAGAGTTCGGGGGTTGAGCACGTTATTCAGTTGCTCGAAATCTTGATGCCACTACATATCATAAACCCCTTCATTTCTTATGATAAATTGTAAACCCAACCTTATGATTTGTTAATGGGAGTTTTAAAACATGAGTAAGAGGAAGTAATCCTCTATTTGGCTCAAATGATGATATTTCCATGTTTGTATGACATAATGTTAGTATATTCTATATGACAATGTGTATGTCAAGATGATGGAAGAAGTGTTATCAATATTTGCCAAGAAGCTTAAGAATATGAAATTCATGTCAAGACTTGAATTAGAGGTAGTAGCCCAGACCCTATAGAATTGTAACAAGGGAATTCATTGTCCAAAATATTTTACCAAACCAAACATTTTAGGATCTTGGTGAGTAAACAATTATAAATGCGAAACTATTGAAAGATTAAACCAGTATGTCTATAGTTGAAGTTACCCTTAGTAAACAAGACTACAGTGTTTACCAAGATAGTCTAAAGCCTAAAGAAAGTTATATTTTTCATGAAAAAATAATTGTCACCATGGGAAATTAGTATATGTAATCAGTATACCATATTATGACCAGATAGGTCAATATTTGATTAAATATTATATCTCGAGAGTAGTTGCTCTCAAGGGTTATGGTAAAGATTCGAACAAGTGGTTGTAGCCAAGAACTAGGTAGTTACATGAATGTAACTCAGGTGTTCAAGTTAGAAATTACTAACAACCCAAATGATTTGTTTACTTAGTGAGTCTTCACATTTTGAGAAAGGATTCTATAGTAAAACTAAACATTGGATATACGATATTGTTATACAAAGAAGGAATCTTTAGTTTAAGATTGAATGAAAATTTGTATGAAATGTTAACCAATGATCAAACAGTAAATTTGAACTATTACAAGGGAAAACATGGATTCTCCAAGTCAAGTAGGGTGGGTGAACGAACGAATTCACTCGTAAGTAGCAATTGTATATATATTACAAATACTTTGGCCAAAGTGAGTGCAATAGTCTCTGCTTGCACTTGTCGGTTCACTATATTCTGAATACTTAGCGCAATGAGAGTTGTCATTCATAGTTGGAAGGCCTCCATAGTTGTTAGGTGGAATTGGTTAAGTAGGAAACAACACCATAGCTCATATGACAATTACTAGAGGGTTCTCAACTATACTCTTCTTTGAAGGGAAGGGCCACTTCTAGTTAGGAAGGTGTGCAGGGCATTGCTAGTCCATGGTTGGAGGTAAAGCACCTGGGTAATGCTCTCCCTCTTGTAGATGACATTCCGAGTCTTGTGAGACAAAAAGAAAGAAAATATCCAGATATGGGATCTCTGACCTTGTTCCTTAAATGTTAAATGTTAAATGTTATTTATTTGAAACCATTTATGTGGAAAATGTAACACCCCGCCAGGGAATCCATTAAAACAAGGCATAAATTAACCTCATTAAAACTTAGAAACAACATATACCATAACACACACGTGTCAATCACAATGTCATCACATGAACATAACCAGATGAGCATGATAACAAATGTATCATCCACAGAGTATAACAACTAACATAACATCTGTGTCGTAACTAAAAGAAATATAATATAGTATCCAAAATAGCTAAACGACTAACAAAAAATCATAAGAAAACTGAAACACATAGTAGCAACTGGAGGGACACTACATCCTCCTCCCCTAGGATAAGGCTTACTCATGGAAGCATGCAAACAAAAAATAGATAACACACACACAACAGGAATACGTTCTCACAAGATACAGAAGATTTGACACTAGGATCCCATTGGACCCGCACTTGATCAATGTCTCGACCCCTGAGGGTCAACTCTCGATGTTGCAGAACGTGTACAATTTCCAAAGAACGATTCCTATCCTCTACCGACATCACCTACTATCGACTCTGAAGCCGTTGGTCTCTGACTGAATCTAGAAGTGCCCTTTTGAGGACACTGTCGAGCAATGTGGCCCTACTGACCACAAGTGAAATATTCTATACCCCTACTGAACCCTCTATCACTTGAAGGTACAATGGACCATGGAAAACTACCTCCACTAATCGCAGTCTAAGAACTGTTACCCTGTTGAGCTTGAGAATTCTTATTCTTCGGTGGGTAACACTACTGTTGCTGCTGTCCACCCTTAGCGGGTGCTTGTTGGTTCTAAGAGGAACCCCTTGTCTAAGTCTGACCACCTCGTGGACCAAAACTTGGAGTAGGTGCACTACCTATTTGGACACCTGTATGTCCACCCAAAGCCATAGTCAGATTCTCCTCCACAATACGTGCCTTCTCCACGACTACCTCCATAGTCTTCGGCTCAAAGACTCAGACTTCTCCGCTGATACGGGCGTTCAAGCCCCTGATGAAGTGTTGTACCAACATAGCCGCATCATCCACAATCTCGACATACTTTTTGAGCTTGTAGAACCTACGCTCAAATTGTTCAATTGACATAGCCATTTGACGCAAATCATGGAACTCATCTGCACGTCGTTGTCTCCAATGCTCTGACAGGAAATGCGCTCTGAATCTCTCCAAAAACATATCCCATGAGACCGAACCAATCTCCAGATGGAGCTTCTGCTCCTCCAATCGCCACCATGTAGAAGCAAAGCCTCTAAGATGCATAATGGCACACCTAGCTCTAGTGTTGCTACCATAAGGATGCATAGCAAAACACCGTCCCAAGTCTATCAACCAAATTTCCGCTTCAAGACCACCACCAGTACCATCGAATGTAGGAGGGCGTTCCCTCAATAAATCTCTCATATGCCGTGCAACAATGGCATCCTGCTCCAAAGTCTCAACAACTCTCCTAGGTGATCTATCTTGCTCTCTAACCACTTCCTGTCTAACCTCCTGCCTAGGGCCAAGTCGACCAAGAACCTCTTCCAATAAGGGGCGCAACTATGCTCCCTCTACCTCTGGCTATATTGGGATCTGTTCCCTGCTTTCCTAATCCAACTGAGGACCCAATTGTTTTGCGTGTTCACTCTCATGAGAGCTCATAGGAGGAGTATCTTGGCGGTTAGCCCCACGAACACCACCTCATCCTCGACCACGACCTCTACCTCGACGTCTAGGCATGGTCCTACACAAATCAAGGACAAATCTCAGTTATAAATCAAACAATAACAAACAGAAAAACACTACTACAGAGTCTAACATCTAGGACAATGTAATGGATCACAAATGTCCATAGTACCCAATGTTAGAACCTTGTGCTCTGATACCATCTGTAACGCCCCGCCAAGGAATCCATTAAAACAAGGCATAAAGTAACCTTATTAAAACTCATAAACAACATATACCATAACACACACGTGTCAATCATAATGTCATCACATGAATATAACCAAATGATCATGATAACAAATGTATCATCCACAAAGTATAACAACTAACATAACATCTGTATCGTAACTAAAAGAAATATAATATAGTATCCAAAATAGCTAAACGACTAGCAAACAAACATAAGCAAACTGAAACACATAGTAGCAATTGGAGGGACACTACAGAAAACGTAAAAAAAAAAGTTATTTATTCTTTTTAGTTCAATAAGTGAAATAAGTTTATTATGTGTTATGCAGTTGCAATTTCAAATATTGAAAGAAATTTTTTTGTCCTATTTTTAAGGAAATGTTACTTTTTACTTCATGGTTAAAATTCCTAGTAAATTTCTTTTGTCAGGTGGTGGATGTTACAAGATTCATATCCAAATGTATCAAATATGATTCAAATATAAGACAATTTTTTTGAGGAGATTATTTAAGATTTTACAAACCCCCATATTCAATTGTTACACCTTTGACAGGTTGCTAATGGTATCAAAAAGCTTATTTAAGCCACACATACATAAGCATATATGTACATATATATACATAAAACATTACATAACATATATGCATACCTATATTATATATTCACACATATGCATACATATAATAAATGTATGTATATCATAAATATATATACATAATATGATACATATATACACATACATGTATATGCATATGTACATATGTACATACATATGCACTCATACATACATATACATATATACATGTACATATGTATGTGTATATAATATATATGTATCACATACCATACATAGTATTTGTGTGTGTCTAGGTAAGTACGTTTACATACATATTTGCAACCCTTGAACATGGAAGAGTGTATAAGCTTAAATAACATTCTTGGTACCATTCACAATCTATCATAGTTGAAACACTTGAATGCAAGTGTAAAAGCTTAAATATTCTTCTTGATATGATTGACCTATATTTGGGATGTTGCTGATACATTTGGATGTGTGGTGTTGAATTTGTTTAAGGCTTTCGAACAACACTCAAAACCTGTAAAATTAAAAGAAAATGATGCATATGTATGTATATATTTATGTGTGTGTATGTGTGTATGTATGTATATGTGTATACATATGTATGTATATGTATGCATGTTTGTGTATGTATTTATATATCTATATTTATTCATTTATATATATACATGAATGTATGTGTATGTATGTATGCATACATGTAATGTCCCCATTTTTGGGTTCCCTTGTAGTGCAGTTGGTGTTGACCTTCTGCATGCGTGTCAACATGATAAGAGGAGTTATTTGATGATTCCAATGAGTTCAAGAGGTTTGGAGGATTCATATGCCACTTTCCAGGGTGATTTCTAGCTTTTGGTGTGAAGAGGGCGTCTATTTATAGTAAGTCACCTCATTCGCTCTGATTATCATTATTCTTCATCAGGATCACTCTAGTGCAGTCAGTTTCTGATTCCAATGCTTTCTGACAGTTTTCGTAAAATAGGTGTGCATTAATGGCTCTATTTTAATTATTTTACTAAGGTCACTAAATATTATTTAAATTATTTTTAAAGTACCTTAGTGTTATAGCTCATCGAAATTGGGATGAAATGTTTTAATCATGGATGCACAAAATAGGGGCCTTGTGTGTTGAATTATGATTATTTTAATTAAAAGGCCCTTTTCGGAGCTAAAAGGGAGTTTTAACTAAAGTGGCTTTATAATTAAGGAGTTATAAGGGGGTTTTAAATAATATTTATATATTATAAAGTTGGGCGCCAACTTAAGGGAGGTATAAGGTGGAAAATGAAATAAATAAAATAATTTTAATTGGAGTGAAAAGGCAATTCAATATTGGGAGCCCAAATCTCTGTAAAAGGCCATTTGAAAGCTCATTTGCAACATTCATCTTGGAAGAATTTTTTATAAGGGTTTGCAGGAAGATTGGAGTGTCATGCCCCTGCCATGAGATTGGATGATCTCCTTAAAATGATAAACCCATTTGGAAATAAAATAAAAATATAAGGAAAACATGAATCATACAAAAAAAAAAATGAATAAGACAAAGTATTATTCTAAAAAGCTGCAAGCATATAAGACAAAATAGGAAATAGTAAAAAATGAATAAGACAAAATAAAGAAGCAACAGAGTGGTTTGAGATGGTAGTGATTTACTCTTGCAAATGCAACAGACTCCTCTAAAGAATGATTGACGATTTAGGCAAGGATAATATTACTACAATTAATTATCCTTGGATCGGTTAAGACAAAATGATTAGTCAAAGCAGTAACTAAAAGACATGTCTCTTGATGAATGGATAGTATGAAAAGACTAACCTTCAAACCAATGGGGATATAAAAGGAAGGGTATCTAAAATGCAAAAGGCATCGATATAATCTGAGAAGTAAATACAAAATCAAAGTAGCAAGAGAGAATATTTTTTTGAGTATTAGATCAGCGAATACCTCTAGTACACAATCAATAACCATTGCAACTACTGCTGTGTATAAAGCCATCTCATGTGTAAATAACCATTGCGGTATGTTCTATCATGATTATTGCATGTAATTATACATTTTGTTATTTATTTTTATTATTCTCATCAAATAACCATGGGGAGGAGTGGGGGAGATACCAATAGGTTGAGCAGATACTAGACTTCCTCTAAGGTACGCCACTCCATGATGGATGATTGTGTGCGCCACTTGGAGCTAGGGGGTGATATCTACCCTTGGGCTTAGGAAGAGGATGTCTACAAGCCTCCTATGGTAGCCTTTTCCCCAACCTCTACATGGGTTGGTGGTTGAGATGAATTTGAGGAAGTTTCAGTCATAAGAGAAATGGATAACACAACAAGGGTAGGGAATGCAAATACAAGTTGTCTGCCAAGTAGACCACCCCATGTGGTATGACAGTGTGCGCCACTTGAGGGCCAAGAGGGATGGTATATTTTTTCTTGGGCTTGGTGTGGATAGCTTCAGACGAACCTATCATGCTCCTCATCTAAGTCCTATTATGATTCAACTCCCAATGTGTATTATAGATATTGTGTGGTTTACATTACTTGAAATGGTTAGATATTTACTTTAATTGCATATGCTTGACCATATGAAATAGTATTCCAATATTTTCTAGCATGATTGTAGGATCTAAACCAAGATTATCCGGCTTAAAACATTTAATTGGTAAGTGGTAACTCTAACTGCATTAAATTTGTGATTCTAGGGCACAAATTAGGATTTTCTCAAAAGGGGACATTACGTGGAGAGTTTGAAAATCTCAAGGTTCATTGAGGACAAAAACCCTCGTGAGGGACAACACAGTACAAGAGTGAAAGATCTCCCAAGCCTGCTTGCGGATAACTCCATTTCAAGGGTTGTGCATTGTGCTTCAGAGATTGTTTAGAAATTTACCAGATAAATTCATGGGTTTGCCTAGTGATCACATTTTTAATATCTAATTCAGTTTGGAGCTCAAGATTGTAGCTAGATTTGAAGGCATTGGTACAAGGAGAATTGGACGCCATAGACAGGAGTTTGCAATATCAGCCGTGGTGATAATATACTCGGTGTGGGGTCTTCACACTTCAGCTGGGCATAGGTTTGAAGGATCTCATTGTACTTGGTTTTTGTGTTGCATCTTCATATGTTTGACTGTTGAGAACGGAGGCGTTCTATTGCTGATTGTGTGAGTTTGTATTGACCTGAGGGTGTGATTAAAAGGTCATTGTTGCATATACTAAGCTGGGCGCATATAGAGGTATTCATGCTAAGTTCGGCGAAGTGTTGAGGGTTATGACCATCAACACTCCTGCGTAGCCTTTGTGCTTGCATATAGAAGGGCGAGGTACCAAATATTGGGGGTGTGAGCATTGTGGGAGGTCACAGGGTCTTCATATTGCTGGCTCTGCACTTTGGAGTGTTATCTATGCCTTTAACCCTTGTCATAGGACCGATATCACAGTAGGCGTGAATGCTCAGAGCAGGCCGCCTTGTCACCTGCTGTATGGTGAAGCCGTGGGTCTCTAACAATTGTTGTCACCAGTGGTGAGTTTGCTAGGCATCCAAGTTGGCTGGGAATGTTATTCAAAAAAATGTAACTGTAGACATAGTCTTTCTTTCTTTTTCCAACATGGGGTTTATACTCTCAACCGTGGCATCATCAGGATCTGCAAATTGGTACTTATGTTTTGAGTTTATATATCTATGTTTTGGTATTGTCAGAGCTGTTGTTGTTGAGGTTTAATGGTTGCATGTTGTTCATATACCAAGCTGATTAGTTGGTATTTATCATTGTATGATGCTATTTAAGTATTGAAGCAACATTTTTGAGTATGTATGTCTCTGGTTATTTCCAAAATCTAGTAATATAAGTGTCAAGCATTTGTGACCCATTAATTGTCTTGAATGAGTCTATGTAATGAAACAATGCAATGCATGATATCCCATATGGCATAATGCAATATATGCCGAAGTCTCTATTTTAAATTCAATGTATGCAAATTGCAAATCTCTAAAGTCATTGAAAGATAATCAGATCAATTGGCTTGTCAAGTGTTTGACAAAATGTTCCATCTATCAAACTAAAAATAATCGAACGAAATCGCAAGTCCAAACTCATATATATATATATATATATATATATATATATATATATATATATATATATATATATATCATACACTGTAATGTCCCAATCCTGATTTGACATAGAATTTTCCTATTGATCACAAATTGCAGCAAATTAGGTTTAGGGTTCGTCTTACCAAATAAATATCTCTTTAATAATGCAATCTTGGGTTTGAATTCTGCAATCACCACATGAACAAAATATATATATATATGTTTAATAGAGAGGCAATTTCATCATAGATTATCATTAAAGCAAGCAAGCTAGGATTTGGGAGATGGGACATGATAGGTCCGCCCGAAGCCATTTCTACACCAAGCCTAAGAGGGTGTCTACCACAACCCCCTTCCTTGGTGGCTTGTACTTGCTTTCCCCATCAATGTCTCAACTCCCTGAAGACACTTGCCATCTTGTGGAATTGGGCAAGGGTCGTAAGTGGGCTCTTTTGGATCTCTATGTAAGTGCCCTCTGGTCCTAGGAGCCATTGTAGTCAACTCTAGAACGACCCTTACTTAGCCTTGTTTACCCCTCCACCCCAGGCCCTTCCTACAAGGTGGGTTTCAAACAATCAAGCATATCACATATTCTATCACAAGAACATAAATATTCTTTATCATCCATAAGCAATATATATACATATGTAAAAAAAATGATTGGCATAAAATATCCAATATAACCCTGAATATATATGTATATTTGATAATAATGGTCTACTGCGTTGTAATGGATTGGTTTCCCTTTTTGATTGCTGATCTCTATCTTTCTCTCCTTCAATTGATGATCCTTCTTTGCCTTGAATTGTTCATCCTTTATACCACGATGGGGCTGAGGTTCATAACCTTTCAAGATATCAATTTGCCAAGGGACGCAACTTCCTATTAATGCCTTCTTAATTGTAGATAGGAATAATTAATTTTATTAATATTATTCCTTGTGAAATCACAAATCTTCTTCAGACTGTCTGCCCTCCCTTAATTATTTTCTTGATTGTTATTTGAAGGGATGTGTCTTATGGTTTGGAAGGTCAACATTATTTAATTAAGTAATCACCTTCTTTCATAGTCGCATCCTTTCATAATCGTATCTTTTCATAACTTCATCGATGCCTTGTGTCTTTCGAGTTGCATTTTAATTGCTTTCTATGATCGAATTGGTGATCTGGTCCTGCATGTCAACATGTACCTTGGTTTCAATTTTGTGGGGGCATGACAATTCTCCCCTCCCAAATTTTCTTGTCCTCAAGTAATTTCAGATTCAGATGGTTGAAGATTTCTTCGCTCTCCCATGTAGCATCCTCCTCGGGTAAGCCTTTCCATTTGATCAGAAATTCAAGGATAGTCTTATTCCTTAGTTTCTTCTCTTTCATATTGAGAACTGCTTTAGGTTCCAAGATTAGTTTTCCCTCGTCGTCAAGCAAAGGTAACTCTAAACATGGGATAACTTGCTGCCCTAACACTTTCTTCAGTCTTGATACACGAAAGATGTTGTGAATATGGTTGTTCTCAGGGAACTCCAATTTGGAAACTGCTTCACCAGTCTTCCTTAGGATCTTATAAGGCCCATAGAATCGGGGTTTTAGTTTTTCTACCCTTCCTATCTTGATGGATGACTTCTTATATGGTTGTAGCCACAAGAATACTAACTCTCCGTTTTCAAATGTCCTTTCAATGCAGTTCCGATCAACATAGATATTTTGTTGATTTTGCACTTGATGCAAATTGTCCTTGAGGGTATTCATAATGTCCATACTCTAATGTACAAAATATTTTGCCCCTGGTACTTGGCTTTCTTGTGAAATAAAACTTCCAAAGGAAGTTAGTTTGTAACCATACAATGTTTTGAATGGGCTCATCTTGATTGAAATGTGATGAGTTGTGTTGTAGCAATATTCACCAAGATACAACCATTTTACCCATGCATTTTTTTGGACGGTGACGTAATTCCTCAAATATCCCTTTAACCACTTGTTAATGATTTCAATTTCTCCATCTATTTGAGGGTGGTAACTTGTATCGGGTGTAAGATCAGTCCTTGCTAATCGGAAGACTCTTTCCAAAATTGGCTAAGGAATGGGTTGTCTCGGTCACTAACTATATTCCTTGGTAGACCATGTAATCTGAAGATCTCTTTGAAATATACTTCGACTGTTTGTGGAACCCGATACTCAGTGGATATTGTGAAGAAGTGAGTGTACTTGGTGAGCCGATCCACTACTAGATAAATGCAATCCTGTTATGAAGTCCATTTAGATGCTTTCCCTTTTTTAAATTGGAATGGGCAAAGGTTGTAGAAGTCCTACTAGATGGCTTTGCTTAGTTTTGTTTCTTTGAGAGGGCATGCATTCTTGTACATGCTTTAGGACAACTTTCTTGAGGGCCTTCCAAGAGTATCTCTCCCGAACCTATTTGTAAGTTTTATAGTACCCTTGGTGGCCCGTTAAGGGATTTTCGTGGTATTCCTTAAGGATTTTTTCCTTCATTTTTGAGTTGGGCACAAGGAATATCCTATTTTTATATAGGATAAGCTTTTCTACTACTTTGTACTCTTCATTGGGTAAATTTCCTTTGAGGATATTATTAGCCTAGGGGTCTTTGACATATCCTGCAATGATCATTCTTCCAATCTGCGGCTATACTTGTTAGGGTGTTCAAATAGGGCCGTCTTGATAAAGCATCTGCGACAACATTATTTGTTCCTTTCATGTACTCAATATCAAAATCGTAAGCTTGACTTTTGCTTACCCACTTTTGTTGTCTATCATTTAGGTCCTTTTGATTCATAAAGTACCTTAGGCTATTGTGATTGGTTTTAACATTGAATTTCCCGCAAACCAAATATTGTTGATACTTTGCTAAGGTGTGCATGATAGCTAGCATCTCTTCATCATAAAATTAGTGTCTTTCAATCTCGGTGGGCTTTTGAATTTCAAATGCAATGAGGTGCTTATTTTGCATAAGGATCGCTCCAATTCCTTTCTCAGATGCATCACACCGCAATTTGAAGGTAGTGTGAAATCAGGGATAACTAAAACAGGGCACAAGCTCATTGCTTCCTTTAGTCTTTCAAAATTCTGTTGGGATATTTCACTACATGAAAAGGCTCCCTTTTTGGTCAATCTGTGAGTGGGGCATTAATCTTGGAGAATCCTTTCACAAATCGTCTATAGTAACTGCATAATCCCATGAAGCCCCTCAGTTGTTGTAAGGTTTTGGGCTTTGGCCATTCCTTGATGGCTATAATTTTCTTCATCTACACTTACCCCTTGCGCATTGATCTTGTGACCCAGGTAAAGGATCTCTTCTGGGCCAAACTTGCATTTTGAAGCTTTAGCATACAAGGATTCTTGTTTCAAAATGTTTAGGACTTCCTTAATGTGTTTGAGATGTTCTTCCCATGTCTTGCTATAGATAATAATATCATCAAAAAATGAGTAAGAACTTTCTTAGTTGTTTCTGAAATATATGATTCATACACGATTGAAATGTTGTTGGGGCATTTGTTAGTCCAAAAGGGAGGACTAAGAACTCAAAGTGTCCATAATGACACTGAAAGGTGGTTTTAGGAATGTCTTCTTTTCTCATCCTTATTTCATGATATCCTGATCGCAAATCAATTTTGAAGAAGTATCTAGCTCCATGGAGTTTGTCCATTAACTCATTAGTTCTTGGTATAGGGTAATAGTTCTTGACTGTTTCCTTGTTTAAAGCCCTATAGACTATACACATTCTCATGGTACCATCCTTTTTCTTGACTAGTACTACAAATGATGCAAAGGGACTAGAACTAGGTTGAATATGACACATTTCTAGCAGTTTCTTAATAGATTTTTCAATATTTTTCTTGAATTTGTGGGGGTGTCGGTAGGGTGTGGTAATTATAGGTTTTTTCCCCTCTTCCAATTCATTGTGTGCTCAAATCCTCTTTTGGGAGTAGCCCTGGTAGAATATCATCAAATGCTTTCTTATGTTCGCTCAAGATTGGTTGGATGTCAATGTGAATTGTTTTGCTATGTGCGGAGGTCTTGTCAAGGATCATACATTGTGCAGCCCATTCTCCCTGTCCATGTCTAAAAATCCTTTCCATTCTTTTTCAGGAGATTACTTTTGGGGATCCATCGAGTAATCCCTTCAAGATGACTTCTTGTCCTTCATGTTGGAAGTGAATTGTCAAGTTTGGGAGGTCAAACGTGAAGCATCCTAGGGAGTATATCCAAGGAGTTCCTAATATTACATAACATCTAATGGTACCACATAGAAATCTCCTTTAATGGGATGTTTCCCTAAGGTCATTTCGAGTTGGGGAACTACTTTAGTGCATTGAACCATAGCTCCCGTAGTAGTGGCTGCTGTAAATCCCTTAAAGTTCATGGCTCACAACTTCCTTTTTGCAACTATCCTCTCATCAATAAAATTGTGGCATGCCTCACTATCCACAAGAGTGATAACCCTATGCCCTTTGAGGGTGCTTTTAATTTGGAATGGGTGATGTTTGGAAGTTTGAGAGATGGTGGCTAAAGTTACATGCTCTTCATCTTCGTACTTTGCTCTCTTGCTAGGATTCTCTTTGACTTCCTCTTCGATGGTTGCCTCTATCTTATGGGCGTGGCCCCCCTTTTCACATGTGTATCCATGTTCCCATGATCCTTTGCACTTGTAGCACAAATTCCTCCTTTTCAAGTCATCTCGTTGTTGGAATATGTGGCCACGGTCCCATTTCATGGCCCCCCTTTTCACATGTGTATCCACGTTCCCATGGTCCTTTGCACTTTTAGCACAAATTCCTCCTTTTTAGGTCATCTCGTTGTTGGCATATGTGGCCACAGTCCCATTTCTCATTACAATGAAAGCATGATCTTCCTCAAAGTTCCTTCTTATGCCTTTCATCTTTATGAGGGTACTTGGAGTGTCTGTTAAAGCTCTTGGGATGTCTTTTGATTGGTTATTCTCAAATTTCATCACCTTTTGAATTGCCTCTTCTAGGTTGGTTGGTTCTAGGGCACTTACTATGCTGCCGATTGATTCTTTCAATCCCTCCACAAATAAGTAGGTGAGTCTTCCTTGAGAGATTTCGGGTACCGTAAGTGGTTATGTGTTGGTGGCCTTGGGTAATAAGGCCATGGTGCCACCACTCGTGGGCCATTCCTGTTAAATGGAGTATGACAACTTAATGGAATTTTCCTCCGTCATGGGGCTTAGTGATAGATAAGTGTCCAATTTTTGGACCCATGAACATGTGATTTTTCTTGCTCCATCAAAACTAGGAAGGGTTATCTTGCTCACCCTTTCCTTTAGGTATTTGTCATGTTGCCTTTTCCTTTCCTTCTTAGGGGTAGCTCTCATTTTGGCATCATAATAATCCTTAAAAGAGACAATTCTCTTAAATTTGGGGTCAAATCTATTGCATGCTTCCACAATCTCATCAACATTATTTGTGGGTGGTTCGTTTGCTTCTCCCTCATCCACGTGTTCCTCCCTAGGTAGGAAGGGAGGTCTTGTTGACCTAAGGTTGGGTACCCTTGGGGATATGGTATTATTATTTTCGGAGTGATCAAAGTTAGTTTACCTTCCATTATTGCTACTCATAGTTTGAATGGCTTGGAGGAGGAGGTGGGTGGTTCTTTCATTCCACTTGTTTTGTTCTATGAGGGCTTGGGTGGTTTGTTCCATAAAGGTTCTCAATTCATTGCCCATTTGTTCGGTCATGGTGTTGCTTGGTGTAAGCTTTCTTCTTTCCCTTTCTAAAGCTCTTTGAGCCCTTGGCTATTTTGCATTAACTACCTTTCACAGGATGGCAAGAAAGTGCTTTAATACCACTTGTAATGTCCCAATCTTGATTTGAGCTAGAATTTGCCTACTGATCACAAATTGCAGCAAATGAGGGTTAGGGTTCGTTTTACCAAATAAATATCTTTAATAGTGCAATCCTGGGTTTGAATTTTGCAATCACCACATGAACAATAATATATGCTTACTTAATAGAGTTAGGTAATTTCATCATAGATTATCATTAACGCAAGCAAGCTAGGATTTGGGAGATGGGACATGATAGGTCTGTCCGAAGCCATTTCTACACCAAGCCTAAGAGGGTGTCTACCACAAACCCCTTCCTTGGCAGCTTGTACCTGCTTTCCCCATCAATGTTTCAACTCCCTGAAGACACTTGCTATCTTGTGGAATTGGGAAAAAGTCATAAGTGGGCTCTTTTAGCTCTCTACATAAGTGCCTTTTGGTCCTAGGAGCCATTATGGTCAACTCTAGAACGACCCTTACTTAGCCTTGTTTACCACTCCACCCCAAGCACTTCCTACAATGTGGGTTTCAGACAATCAAACATATCACATATTCTATAACAAGAACAAAAATATTCTTTATTATCCATAAGCTATATATATATATATATATATATATATATAACAATAATTGGCTGAAAATATCCAATATACCCCTGAATATATATGTATATCTGATGATAATAATGGTCTGCTGTGCTGGAATGGATTGGTTTCCCTTTATGATTGCTGATCTCTATCTTTCTCTCCTTGGATCGATGATCGTTCTCTGCCTTGAATTGTTCATCCTTTATACCACGATGGGGCTGAGGGTCATAACCTTTCAAGATATCAATTTGCCAAGGGAGATGACTTCCTATTAATACCTTCTTAATTGTAGATAGGAATAATTAATTCTTTTAATATTATTCCTTGTGAAGTTGCAGATCCTCTTCAGACTGTCTGCCCTCCCTTAATTATTTTCTTGATTGTTATTTGAAGGGATGTGTCTTATGGTTTGGACGGTCAACATTATTTAATTAAGTAATCACCTTCTTTCATAGTCGCATCCTTTCATAACTTCATTGGTGCCTTATGTCTTTCGACTTGCATTTCAATTGCCTTCCATGATCGAATTAGTGATCTAGTCCTGCGTGTCAACCTGTATCTTGGTTTCAATTTTGTGGGGGCATGACATACACACACTTATGTTTCCTGGGGACACGTCACCACCATTATTTTTCATCGTCCCCATACTAAGGATGTTTCAAGGATGCGAGGATTTCTTAGAAACTTCCCGCTGCCATCCTTAATCAAATTCTTTTTGGCTCTAACATCTTGAAAATGTCCCAAAAATGTGGATACTTCACGAGAACCGTTGGGGATGTCAATGAGATTCCCCTATCATCCTAGCGACGGTCAGCCGTCCCCTTGCAGTTACACAACAGTCAATTTAGAAAAAAACAAAAGCTAAAATGAATTAATAATTATTTTATTGCTTTTTTGGGGTCCCCATGCCACTCTCAGCCCGAAATGGGAGATTTTAGTTTGCAAAATATAGATTTTCAAGCTCCTTTATGGTGAATGATAGTCATATGTCATTGGGGTTGACTTTGCAAGATTTTAAAGTAGTTTTCAGTCATTCTAGTTGGAAAAATAGTAGGGTTTTCAAGGTAAAATCAGGCAAAACAATTCCTAAGATTTCAAGCTCGATTTATATCTATCAAGGTGGTTTTTCAGTCCCATAATGGTGGTTTTCAGGAATTTGTTATTGAAAACAACAATTTTTAGTTGTTTTCGCAGCTATAAATTGGCAAGTTTGCAACATACAATGGCACAAATTTCAGTCATAGGGCAGTGGATCTCCAAATTTTCATACGTGCATTTTGAGCTCTCTTTTAATGCTTTCTGAGTTTCAACACAGATGACAATTGATTTTTGTTAGCATAAGATAGCAGTTTTCAGCGACAAAAGCAATTAGGATTTTAGTGGAAAAACATCAGCTTTAACTTTTCAGTCATTAAGGGTGCTAGTTTGGTCGTAAAAGAACTAGTTTTCGATCAGATTTTAGGGCCAACAAATTATTAAAGTACAAAATAAGCCTTTCTCATAAAATTGCAGCACCATTTCCAAATGGTGGAATCTCCTTCCAAACTAGTGTTAGGAACTTGTTGGTTGTGTCAACCACGAGAAGGAAGATAGGCTCATTGAATACACAAGTTCTTTGCAAGTTTAAGAGCAGCAACATATTTTCTATGTTTATGTTATTTTGTATTTGAAATTTGTAGCTTTTGGGCTTTTTGGTGTATTTTTAAAATTTTTATATAATCAATCGATAGGTTATATGTAGTGTGAGGTTTCAGTGGGTAAATTGTCTTATGTCGGTTAGATTGTTAAGTTGCTATTAAACAATTTATAGATAGCTGAAAAACATCTTTTACATTGGAAAGTTGTTTGCTAGAAAGTTGCTTGTTACATCACACATCATATGAAATGTCCCTTCAAATCATTCAACCGTCCTCAAATTTCAATGTAGGTGAAAATCTGATAATTCATATCAAATATTTGATATGGTTTGATTTGCTTTGAAAAAAATTGCTTTTAATGCATTTTTTGCAGCTAGCAAATGCATTTATGTATTTGATCGTAGATCACCTTCCAAAATGTCTATTAAATAGAAAGAATATTGTAAAGAAAAATACAAAAGAGTTACAATAGACTATTCCACAGATCATTCCATAAACCTTCCACAGACAAATGTTTGAACAATCCACACAGATTTTAGAGAAATATAACAATATTTATTATTTACCTGTTTATATTTTCTATTGCAATATTAGTTTAATTTTCCAAATCTTGTCATTTCATCATAATATTTATCTTCTAATTGATGAGTATATGTCAAATATTTGACTACAGTATTGTTTGGAGCAACACTGATGACTTTGGAATTATTTTCCTCCTTATGCTCCAACTTGAATTAATTGTTGCAGTTTCAATTATACAACCTTTTTGAAATCCTCTTATTTAGACCAATTGTTTAAGCTCTTCCTAAATATATAGTCTACCTAGTTATTGATGGGATTATTATATAGATTAAGTAGGGAATGAAATATATTTAACTCCATGGTTGTAGGAAAATAAATGTAATCTCTCATTCTTTTAACGAAGTTACAATAGTAGTCAATCTCTTTATCTATTCAAATATCAAATATGCTAAAACTAATCAGTACCTCTTAACATGATAGATGCAAAGAATATAAATTACAAACACCATTTTTCTCTAGGCACAAGCACAAGTGTTACTTATAGCTTTGACTAGGAAATTACAAACAAGTGATGACATTCTTTGGCCTCTTTGTTTCTCCCACTAAAATCACGCTAAAAAAATATTTATAACAAAAAATTATATGCTAACGACAAGATTTTATTGTAGTTGTAGTAAAGTGAGTGTCGCCTAGCACCCTTCCCTAAATTTATAATTTTACCCATGAATATATTCAACCAGAAAAAGTTTGAAGTGTGCGTGGAACAAAAAAAGTGTAACTGGGAGAATTGAACTAGGCAATCAAGTTTCTTTTTTTGTTAGGGGAAATTCTAGGGTCACCTTGTAAATTTTAATAGTCATAGATAAAAACACATAACCAATACCTTCGTGTAATAGATAACAACAAAATTGTTTTAAAATGAAATAAAATATAACAAATAATGATTTAGACATGTATAGATTCCCTCAAAAAAGAGCTCACTGAAACTATGGTAAGTGACTTAACCTCAAGTTTTTGCACAAATTGTCATGTAGTTGACAATGCTGATGAGAAAAAATGGGTAGAGTTTGCAGGAAAAATAATACAAAACCCTACCAAAGCATATTTTTTTAAAAATGAGACGAACCAAATCCAATCTCCCTATAGATGTTGCTTCAATCTATTCACAATGTACGAAAAATAAATCTAAAAATATTGGGATTTTAGAGCTACTAGATTCTTTAGCACGAGACAAGATCTTTGCAGCCTTTTAACAAAAATGTTGGTTGCGAGTTAAGATTTGTTTAAGGGCATGAGGTGAGGAATATGTTGTGTTTTTTTTTTTTTTTGGCGTGAAACAACTTAAAAGGCGTTTGTTGATAACACTTTTAAATGAGATGAACTAAAACCAATCTGCATGTGGTTGCCACTTCAATCTATTCACAATAAACAAAAATTAGATATAAAAATATCAATGTTTTAGAGCTGCTAGATTCTTGAGCTCATGTTGAGGCTCAAAATGAGCTATGCTTTTAAAAAGGAAAGCAGGTAAACGTGGAGCATACTAATGACTCAAATGTGGAAGACATGCAATTGATAAATGTTTTCTTTGTTTGGGTTTAACTCTAGCACATGTACCAAAAGGAGGTGTAATGGTTACACCAATAGAAAATTACATGTAAGCAAACATGCCAAAGAGTACAATTTCATATTTGCATTGAAGATTCATTTCTTTACTATACTATTTTTTCTATATAGAATATTCTTGTTTGTGGATATAATTATGAAATACAACTTTGAAGTACATACAATATTGTCTACAACATTTGAAAAATGTTTGAATCACATGTTTCATTATAATTAATTTTGGTTGGATTGCAATCTTGTAGAGAAGTAGTTCACTCCAATTTTAAAATGTTTCAAATACTCGTGGAATAGTATAGAATTGAGAAAACACATTGACAATTGCTTGTTGTTTCGTATCTTTCCACTTGCACCCTTTGTGAAAAGAAGAAATAAGCAAATGAGAAGGAACATGCAAGTTCAATCAATGTTATGATTTCCATCTCAATAGAGTGTTACATGTAGGAATGCAGATAGCTCAATTCTAATGTATTTTTGTCCAAAATTCTTGTGATTTGATGGAATACTACTCAACTAACATTTAATGTCATAAATGAGCAATTACAAATAACGTGGCAATTTCTATAGCATGTGACATGTTTCTTGTGTGTCTATATAGTAGTTTGCAACAATCTATATAATGAATTTTCTATATGATGCAAGAGCTTCTAGTCTTGGATTTCTACATATCCTTGTTAGGATATCATTACAACTTTATGCTTTAAATGCATATTTAGAATTAAGAATTAAGAACAAACATTTTTAAAATGACAGGTTGGCAATCCATATTAATTCTCCATATTGAAATATTCTTTGGATTGTGTTTGTTTAACCTATCATCATTCCATGCAAGGGCATACGTTTTCTTTCCAAATTCATCACAAGACAAGGAAAAACTAAATACACTCATTACATGGAGTATTGTATCAACATTCTACAACTTGACCCTTCTTATGTGGGTATGTTGCTTCAGTACATTTTGTGTGCCTTTGGACACAACTAATATAATCAACAAATTTATTATTCTCTCTCAATTGTATTTAGTAAGGATCATCTTCCAAATGTCAATGTTGTGTGTTGTTTCTTTCAGATGGACTATAGGGGTTTCATGCAGTGACATATTTGTCAAAGAATGGTTTTTATTTTTTAATTTTTGTGTGGTTTCCCTAGTCAAGTTTGTCCATGTGTGGTGCATTATGAAGCCAAAGGAATCCGTGTACATGTGCATGGCCTAGTTCTTCAGGAAATATTGTGAACCATTGATGCAAGTAGAATGATGTGGTATGTGGGTTATTAATTTTGTTTTCTATGCAGTTTTTGTTAGTTTATGGTTTGGATG
>VDFB02082955.1:0-29074 GCA_007258455.2 Sequoia sempervirens
TATATCTTCTTTATGGATTTTCTTTAGATGATAGCCATCTACAAGTGATTCAAGGCACAAATATATTAACGATATTTAACAAAAATATACAATATATTACATAACAAGTAAAACAAATGGCAATTATAAGATGTATACAGCGAATTGAACAAATCTGGCTACTTACCTCATGTATTTTCCAAGATCATATATAACTTGTTTCACATTGTTGTCAAAGTTGTCTGGGAGAGATAGAGGTAGAACGTACTACAACAATTATAAATGATCTTTCATTATTTTTTCCAAAAGTAGTAAACACAATACACTGAAAAGTACATGCATTATATAAGTGTATATAATATACCAGCATAATTACCTTAATGAAGGTATGCCAATCATGCGTTTTCATCCCTGACCCAAATTCACCTTTCTTTGTTATTATATTGTTTATGTTAGCAGCAAATCCTATGGGAAATCAAATTTTTTGTATGACTTATTTTATAGCATTGCTTTGCTGCTCTGTTAATAACCAAGGAAGGGCACTTATATTAATTTGGTCTCATCACTATTTAATTGAATGACATTTTTCATTGCATGATTGGCTTTCTGAATGTCACTACAAATTTTGACAATTTTTTCTTTGTCATGCCTTCCATCCAATATTTTCCTTAGCGTTTACATTATATTCTTTCCAATATGCATTGTATCAAATAATTGCACAATTTGTAGCTGCTCATAGTAGGACAACCTACTAAATTGTCTGGGATAACTTTTAAGTCCCTGTGGAAGCCGGCCATTCATGCCTTGACGACCTTCACGAAGCATATAAGTTAAACAAATTAACAACGACAATCATTGTCAATTACAACATGAGTAAACACAACACAATATAAAAATATAAATTCAAAACATATCATATATGATAGATAAACAATTTCATCCGATGTATAACCTTGACGATTGATTCTATTATATTCCAACTTCCATAGGTGAGGTGACATTCTTAGTGGTTTTGATGTAGTCTCCTCTTTCCCATTGAAAAGATGTTTTTCAGTAGTTCGATACTTATGATTTCTATGGAGGAAGTGCCTATACTCATCAAACACCTGCTTTCCTAAACTTGTTGAACGGCGAGATTTCATCTTTGGACCACAAATTGGACATGCAAATTTTCCCTTTGTTTGAAGACCTGCAAGATGATATATAATTGGATTAAATATGTCAATTTTTATAATTATATATAATGAATAGATTATTTTAAAAACATTCGCAATCTACTTCATCAAATTAAATATTGTTAAGTCGCGGTTAGACGTTATAACATACCACAAAAATGTGTTAGCCCTGTGGCATCATGAATTGTCCATACAAGCATTGCATGGAATTGAAATTGTCTTTGTCCTATTGGTCTAGAGATGTCATACATAATGACGCTATTCCATAACTTTAGTAACTCATCAATAAGAGGCTCGATATATACATTCATATCTTTCACCTGGTACTTACCTAGTTGAATGAACATAAACATTACATAATTATTATAACCATCTTACTGCAATATATATAAATTAATGTACATGACTATTGAATAAAAAATATAAGTCATTATGCAACAAATAAGACAAATGAGATGCTACTCGTTAAAGAAATTGATGTAAACAAATGCACAGGAACAATCATTGACAACATTATGTGCTCCCTCTTTATTGACATCCATGGAGGAATGTTATTGTTGATAACAAAAAAGCAGGCCCTGCTTGAGTAAATGAATCCTCGACTCTCCAAATGGATTGACACCATCACATGCTCCCAATGAAAGCATGCGATTACGAGGTTCTTCTTTAAAGTGTGGCCATTTTTCCTCCATGTCCCTAAATGCAAAACAATCCGCAGGCATTAGAAGAATGTCATCTGCACTTCTATTTTGTGCATGGTAATCCATCAAATTTGCTAAGCTTTGCACCTAAATAATCGTTGCATACGTGGAATAATGGGAATATAGCGAAAAACCTTGTGAGACACCTTTTTTGTTAGTTAATCTATTCGATATCTACTGATATGACATTTCGGGCATTTTGTTGCAAATTTCTGTTGTTTATGATATATAATATAATCGATTAGGACATGCATCTATTGCTTGATACTCCATCCCGATATCTTTCATAATGGCACATAGATCTCGGTATGATCGAGGTAAAATATTTGATGGTGGTAACAAAAATTCACCAATCAATCTACAACAAAAAATAATTTGTTTATATAAAGAATATTAATGATACATATTTCATCCTTTATTTACCAGTGATGAACTAACAACAATTAAATAGATGAAAAAAGATGACATATATGACATACCTTAACATCATTGGTGCTATGTTTGATAAAGCATTCATAGCAGCAAGTTCAACGGCAACAATGCGGTGAGAGGTTGTTTGAGCCCACCTTCATATAGGGGCTCGTATGCCTTGTCAAGTACAGGTAAATCATGAACATCATCAAAGTCATCTTCATCATCATGATCAGCTCTGCCACTAAATGTGGCATGGATCAATGTATTAGTACCATCATCTTTAACTGTGTTTTCTGGCGCATGATCATCTTCTTCCATAGGATCATTCACTTCATCTTCGATATTCACAGCTCCATGTTCATCCGCTTGCAAAACCACATTCTCCGGGCTGTGATAATCCATATCATCTGCCCTAGAGTGCCCCACCTTTATAATAATGATAAGACACAAATAAACCATGATCATGATCAAGTGATTATATATATATATATATATATATAATGTTAAAATAATATAAACATTTACAAATTCAATCAATATAAACACATATAATGAACAACTTACCAATGAATGATAATCATGCCCCCTTCAGCGTGACCACTTCTGCCTACAATGTTTTGTAGTACGTTGTGATTAAAATTAGATGCCGTCTTTAAGCCCTTGCAATTATTGCAAAGACAATAACATTTTCCATCCCTTTTTTTTTTCAATCTAGCCACAATCTATCAAGTGTCTCTTCATTTTGTTTTGGACTAATATTATCTGACATGATTTTTCTTTACCAAGCTTGACTATTTAGATCTTCAAAAATATCAAACTCACACTCCAATAATTTTTATTCATAGACAGGTAACAAAATCTAATAATTACGATATTTTACACCAAAAATTTGGCGTAGCCACCCACGCAAAGAAGATAGTATGAAGTTAATGACACCCAAAACGCTTTACAATGCTAATTCAAAACTTATTAAATTCTGATTTTTACTATGATTTCCAAGCTATTTAAGACTCTACAATGGAATATTGAACTTGATCACAAAATTCCACCACAACGATGGAGGTAGCGAGCTAGTAAGAGCAAGGGACCCATTCCTATGGAGCAATGAGTCGTAATCATCATTGCTAATGTCAATACGGATTTATCCTTTTAGTTAAAGATGCAATGTGTCACTTCTTATGACGAGCTTATCCCTAGGGCCCTCAACATTGAGACAGCCCTAATAAAAAACAACCGAAGCATTGGTAAGAGCATGATTAGGGTACAAACCCTAGGCCTCCATAGAAACATAAACAATAACTATAGCGGATTAGTGAGGTTCCAATACCAGAAAGATTGAGACAATGTAGGTAATAACAAAATCTTGCAATCTAAAGATTGTAGCCAATAACAAGCACACTATGTAGCTTACTGACATTTGTAAATGCAATCTACGGTAAGAAGAATGACATTCACTTTAGATGTGACAGTCAAAAACAGGCTAAGCAGTGACAAGATAATAAGCTCAAACCTTGCATAGTAAAGTGGAGATTTTAGGTGAGTTTCCTTACCCCTTGCTGACCTTAATGGTTTTCAAATGCTTTTGGTAGTGTTAGACAAGGAAAATGCAATCGGGGAATGACTGTCCAAATGAAGTAACAGTGGTAATCATAGGTTCAATGTTTCTTCTTAGCCATTAATATTGTATAATGGAGTGGATTGCATGTTTGAGCGTTGTTTTGAGACTCACCAAAGATGGGAAAATAGTGAATAATACCTTGTGGACTGTGAAGTAGTGTCAATAAGGTTGAAGGATCTTAAGAACTACAATACCATGAAACAATGAGTCCCCGTAGTAAGTAGGCAAGTCTATAGGGCATAGTTTGATTTTATAGAAGGATGCTCATGAAAGGAATCTTCAAGTGATAGTGAGTGATTTGTTTGAGACGTTGAGGGTGCAATACCAGTCTTAAAGGAAGTTAGCAAAGCAGTAAATGTGCAAGAAAATCAAATCGTGCACAACAAACAATTCACAATGTTATCTTCCATAATGCCTTGAGTTTGAAGACAAAAATTTCATTGTATCTTCATGATGAAAGTGGTGAGCTTAATGGTCAATCAGCGGCAACCATGATTTTAAAACATGCTATTGTGCTTATGGAGGCAACATTTTAGCAAGGCGTGAGTGGTGGTTTGGAACAATGGCGGGTATGAAGGACTTGCTTTATATGCATACTATGCAGTCTAGCTTAAGACAACGTTCTTAGAAGAGAGATTGAAGGTGGATTATGGAACTCAAGGGTTACCATGAAAGGATTAAAGCAAAGACTGAGATCTATTTAAAAGCCACAGTCATGAAGATATTAAAGATGTCACATGCAAAAACCTAGTAGCTGGAGTAATGAATACAGTGCCAAAGAGGATAGTGTGCTGGGGCAGATTTAGGAGATCTCCACATTATCTAATTACAGGGAAATACATCATTTATTTATTTTTTTAATTAAAAGAAATCATTCTAAACCCTATATAGGATACATTGATACTTCAAAAGCCTCTGAAGGAATTTCAGATTATGCACATATATGTCAAGTAACATTCATAAGGTTTAGAAAATCTTGATCACTCTCTAGAATAGCCCATTAAACATGGGTTGTGCTTGAATGCACTACATAATTGATATAACACAACCACTCTGCATATCAACCAGAGTTATAGGCTCTTTATTGCAGCAAGAGGTAATCACTCTTCGATCATGCTATAATTACATCCTATCCTGTTAAACTTGAGACAACCTGAATGCACCCAATGATGATTATTGACACCTACATTATACAACCTGAATTAACTACATTAAATGAGTGCCTCCATTTCTATCACAAAATAGCCACATTAAACTTGGGTCACACATGAATGCATCCTGTATTTGTTATAGCACAACTGTGCCAAATGACCAATACAGTTATGGATCACATAATTACATTCACAAGAATCTGTTCCTCCGTTGTGATCTTATGGTGATTCCACACAACAAAATCTGGACATGAAATTCTCAAAACCTCTACAAATGAAATCTGATGAGATATTGCTTTAAAATATGATTTTCAAACCTGGAACTACAAATCTGACTTACTGAATTCTGCAAAAAGACAATGACTATCCTCAACCTGGTGATATCTTCTTGAATTTTTTCTGATTTTTCCCAGGAAAATCGTCCGTAGTTCTCCACAAACTGTCTCAAGTAGAGCAAAACACTGTCGCAATACATCAGGCGCGAACTCACTTTTCTTTATGTCGGCCACAATTTGATTTTTTTAATTTTTCATGTTTGTCGAACATTCGACGAAAATAATAGCCGACATTTCGACGAACACCAGGTTCGTCGATAGTTCGACGGACGTCGGGGATAAACTTTCGAAACAATTGGAAATTACACATCAAATTTTACAAGCACCCGACGAACATCGAATTTTACATATTTTGTCGGACAGTTTCGTCGTATTTTGCAGTCAAATGTATTAGTGCTTGCTTCCATATTGAAAGGAATCCTACCTTTGGAATCTATAGAGGAATTACACTCCTCCATTGGGAATGAAGTGTAACATTTGATGCTCCTTGAACAAACTTCAAATGGGCTTTTTGCCTCCTTTTATTCAAATTTCCTATTCTTCCATTCAATCCAACTTCTTCAATCTAGGCAACTTCTTGATATCTTCTTGATCAAACATATTCACCTTTAGCTCCTTCATGTATCGTCACTACCACCATTATAGCTACAAGTTGCATTTTTGTTGGCTCTTCCACTTCATTGTTGCGATATTTTTGGCTTTGAAGATATTGCAAGCTTACATCTTCCTCCATTTTCCTTGAGTGCATGTGGTTAAGGTGATCTCCATCCATTTCCATCTAGTTTTGCATCATCTACTTGTGTAGTAGCATATGTTGTTTGAGTAGTGTGATGGAACCTTCAAATTTCACAAAAAATTTCCCATAGTAGGGGAAAATACTTATCTGGTATAAGATTTCCCTTTATCTTGAATTCAAGTGCCCATGTTGAAAACGTTGATTTGCACACTTAGAAGTGCACTTAAAAAATCTGCCCCAATGACCTACTTTGGAGGGTCATAAATCAGAGCCAGTTTATTTTCATGTCAAATCCTTTGGTTGGAATACTCATGTGACATATTTGAACATATATGTCATCTTTCAACCCCTTATGATAAGTTTTGATAAGGTTTTTAAGTGCAAAACTTGAAGGTTTTGGGATTGTTTTGTTGTTTGTGGACTCTCATTTCAGTGAAGTGGCCTCCTGTTTGAGTTGGTATTTTGCAACTAGATGATCATCATCACAAAGGGGTTGATTCCTTATATTCCCCTCACATCCATATGATCCCTGGTTAGATTTTAGAGCCTTAGGGTCTGATTTGATATTTTTACCAGGTCAAAAGCAAATGCAGTTTGTTCTGATTTTACATCTACATGTTCAAATTTTTTCAAGGTGGTCGAGTTTGACCCTTAGTTTTGAGTGGTAGTTTCCTAGGAGGTGATTTGATATTTTTTCAAGGAGGGACTTGGTGTGCTCAAGTTGGTTTCTAATAGGTGCAAATTGCAGAGAAGTTTGAGTGAGCTATTTTGGCATTTAATATCTTGCACCTCAGGATTAATTTTGCTAACTCATTTGTTGCACTAAATTCTTGGGTCAAATGTCTACATTCCAACTCTGTTTCAGGCTCCAAGGACAAGTTCTAAAGAGATTTTTAATCATTTTCTTATCGCAACAGGGCCAATAATGGTGTTCAAGAAAGTTTCAAAATTTTCAATTCTAATAAAAACCCATTTCTTGTTTTCGTCCAAAACCTCTACAACTCCATTTGCATAAAAAACGAATGTCATTTGATCCATTATTTTAATGTATTTTTAGTGTGGAAAACACATCCTAAGGGCTAGTTTACAAAGGAGGTACTTGAATTTTAAGGGCTTGGAAAAATTTGGAAATGGGTTTTCTCTAAATAATTGATAATGTCCCTATGCAAATTTTTGCTACTCCAGGTGTCCTGGTTTCCCCATAGTGAATTTTCTTCAAATGGGTCACAGGCGTAATTAAAAGTCATAATTTTTTATACTGTTTCAAATGTCCATATTTAAACTATTTTGAATATTTTAAATATTGTGCAAATGTAAAGGGAAATTTAGGGAAAACATAAAATACATTTCAAATGTTCTAGAGGAAAATCAAGTTTAATTCATTCCCATTCCTAGTTGTGAATTAAAATGGAGGAGGAAATCAGCGATGCCTTTGTTTGAGCGACGAGTCTTCATTTGGGAAAGCTAATTAAAGCTTTGTGGCAAAGGATAGGTTTTAATAAGTTTTCAAAGTTATCTTAGAGCAGCATCACGTGTCGCAATTTTGAGTCTAGAATGAAGAATTGAATCAACAATGAGATATGGTTCTTGTTTCCATCACCCATCGCTAATAGATGTCACCTCTTCCACATTGAATCCGTGATGTGCAATGTTACATCACCCTCTGCTAATTTCTTTTTATTTTCTTTGGCTACATCTGCGATGTGTGATGGTGTCTTGGGAAAAGTTTATTCAAGGCAACAACCTGTGGACTATCAAAATATTTAATGAAGGATTTACATGATGGAAAATGAAGTATAATGAGTGAAATATAGAGGCATGGGTAATTTTATTTTCTTGATAAATGTTGTTTTTAATCAGTCATGAAAATTTTGGCTACACACATCGCTATTGTATTTCTCAATTCTCTGATTCTATTTGTGATATGCAATGTGTCATTTAAATTGATCATTGCTATTCTATTTCTCATTTCTCATTTCTTTTGCGATCTGCGATGTCTTTTGAGGAACAGTGGGCCCATGCCTATTTTAAATAAAGTGTAAGTTAAAATAAAATGGTGTGGGAATGGAGTTTTCTACAGCTAGTAATGAAAATTAAAAATTCTTCACCAAGTAAAAGTAATTTTTTTTGGATGCTTGGGGAAAAAACAGAGTAAATATGAGGCATGGTAGAATATTTGATTGCTAGGAGATATAAAATTAAAACCCTATAAGTAAATGAATTTAATTTTTTAAAATGTTTGGCATTTTAAAATTTGTAAACTCATGGGTAATTATTTTATTTCCCCATAAATTGAAATTTGAAACTTTAATATTTTTTGAGTAGTGAAATAATGTATTTCATGGAGACTACACAAGAGAGAAGAGGGGTAAATGAATAGGTAAAGAAGAATTTTCTATAGCTAAATGAAGAATGAAGGCTTTCACAAATAGAATATTCCTTTTACCTGCAATGGAAGGAAAATGATGAAGAATGATGAGTCTTCCCATGGGGAATATTTTTTTGTTATAGGGAAAATGCAAGATGCGTGAATCAAAGGGAAGATTGGAGATTGTTCACGTAATGGAGGCAGTTATTGATCTATGGAACTGAATGCTACCAGGTGTCTACACCAGATCTACATTTAGGGTTTTGAACTTTCATTAACTATATATTTTCTATTTTAGAATAGGTTTTTCATTCTTTTATGTCTCGTGAGAATACTTTTGTAACAAGGTCTAAAATGTATAGTGTAGTTTTAGGTTTTTGAGGATTTTTTGAGTCTTGTAATGAAGAACTTATTCACAACAATGTTATATTTGCATGTAAATGATCATATATTCTAAGTTAGTTGTGTCCATTGTAAACATTGCATATATTATGAATAAAAGGAATCAAGAGTTTCTATTATTTGTCTTCTAGTTTTACCTTGAATGTCTTTTCTATGTTGTTACTTTCATCCAAAGAATGAATTAAATTGTATGAACATAAATAGAGGTTTGTACAACTGTATGCTTGGATTAATAAAGTATGAATAGTTTGGTTTCTATTATAAATGGTGCAATGCATCATATGATAGGAATAACTATTATAGAAAGCAAGTTGCAATGGGTTTTAAATTTCATGGTTTAGGTGACTCCACCCTGGAATATGACACTAGTCTCTTGATATTACAATTTTGTGAGATTGTTTTGTGAGCAGCTGCATCTTTTAAATCAAATTTACTTATCAATCTTGTTGCGGGTGTGTGTGGAATTTAATGAATCATATGTGTCAAGTTTAATTTATACATTTGTATGAAGTTTAGCCAAACCTTTACAGTATTGTGTTGGTTAAACATTTGAAGGAGAATTATCTGTTTAGTTTATGTTTGATACTTTGGCAGACAGGTATTTGAAAGCACATTGTATGGATCACTCTCCTAGGTTTAACAAAGCTTGAAGTGTAGGGGAGAGAAGGGGTTTTAATTCAATCTCCCATTAATTGGCCAAATTTATCATTTAATCTAACCATAAGGATTGGAATCCCTTTAGGATTCAAGTTGATAGAAGATTTGGGAACCAACAGATTGGTGAATCTACTAGGGAATTAGTTTAAAAGAGTCAATTAGTTTGTTGATCTGTAGTTTTGGGTCAGAAGGATCAAAGGACTTGCATACTTGAAGGAGATTGTTGCAATGTTTCTGATGCATTCTTGAAGTCTAGTGCTCTGTTGGTGGAGAGAACTCAAAAATGCATAGATCTTGGAAGAAGCTTTCTGCTTCTTGAAGATTTTTTCCTCTTTCAAAGAGGTGGGGACTCTACATAAGTCTCTACATCATCAGAAGAGTTGGTTGCAGCATTTCTCAAGTATTTTTCTATTGTAATATATATGTATGAAGGTTTTCAACAAAAAATTTTAGTTAACACTATCCCTTATTCAATATTTCAAGATACCCGTAGAAAGGGAAATGAGAAAGTAGGATATTTTGAAAAAGATATTGAGTGAATAAATTTTATTTGCAAAAATGTATTGCTGACCTAGTTTTCTGTCTATAAGTTGTAATTTTATGTCTAGAACACATCCATGTCCTCAAAGAAAGGTGTTCACTTGTTAAAGATACGATCCTCTGGATTTCAGTAAAATCTAGGGTTATCCACATTTTGTCCCAAGAAGAATTAATGAATGTTTGACTAAGTTTAGAGGAAATCTTGAAGAATCAACATCACAACATGTAGAATTTTTTCTTGATGTGATGGAAAACTATCAAATAGTAGAAGAGGATGTTGTCATGAATTTTTTTGTAAGAACTTTAGAAAATAATGTTGAATATCAATTTTCTTGTTTACCAATGCATTCAATATATTCATGGAAAGAGCTTGAGAAATGGTTCATGGATGATTTTGGTGCCATGAATGATTGCTTCTCTGAGGAAAGAAGTTTTTCATACCCAAAAATAATTTGAAGAGAAAACTAAAAATAAGGTTGGACCTGTGTCATAAATCGATGCACTATGTGATATAGAAAGATTTGAAGATGAATGCATCTATGATTTTCATGATAGATTCATGAAATTTCTACTTTCTATATCAGAATCAGAAAGACCTGATGAGTTATTTTGCATTGATTTATTATGTGAGGATTGTGAGTTAGGTTTGAGCACTATGCCAGCTCACTTGAATCCCCCTAATCTTACATGTATACATCAATCAGAACACTTCATTAACTTTATCATTACTACCATTAAATATTGGAATGATCCCCACTACAAATGTTAAATTCCATTCTATCCCACAATTGAAAAGCAAGGTCAACAGTTCCAGGGAAAGGAGGGGATTGCGCCCCCTTCTAGCCCTAAGCAGACCCCCACATCTTGATTTCTCAAGCCAAAGCCCCCCGACAATGGCACCTTCTCATCTTGTATCTCTGGACGAAGCTCCTGAATATTCAGTCTAATCATGTCTTCACTCCAAGGAACTGCACGCCATCGTGTGTCTAGCATGCCTCCCTTACTGGGGTTTGTTTGAGGTCAGCGAGATGTCTCTGACACTAGAAATGCATCTATCATGCAACAAATTACTTTAGATTGTGTGCATTGTGCACAAAGCTATATGCAGAAATGTAGGTGATTACCTTATTTTTGAAGGATGTGATAAGGAGAGACTCCTCCATCGCCCTACTACTACTACTACTACTACTTCTACTACTACTACTACTACTACTACTATTACTACTATTACTACTATTACTAGGGATAGTGGATGTGGGAGGAAACGAGAGCGTGGCCCACATCTTGAAAGACATGCGGTTGAGGGGGGCTATGAGCCCAAGTGAGCCCTCCTACCCAATCTCAACAAGAGTACCAAGGATGAGAAAATATTTCCCCCTCCCAAATGTCTCCACCTTTAGGCCCTGCCCAATTCCACTCATTCTCTCTTAGATATAGGATACAATGTGATCAGTGGAGACTAGACACTCGGGCTTGAGTCCAATTAAGATATCATCCACATAGCAGAGATAGTGGAAAAGAGGGAAACATTGTTCTTGTAACTTCATCATAAAGGTATTGAAGCAAAAGTGCAAGAAGACATTCATAAGCACAGGGGATATTAGGCTCCCTTGGGGGATCCCTTTGGAAGCAAAGGCATAGTTCCTTCCCTCCCAGTCAAAAATGTCAGTGATCATGAAGTTGCAGACAAGGCCAATGAGCGAGGGATCATCAATATACTATCTTAGGGCCTCAATTATCTTGGCATGTGGAATGTGGAGTGTTCATTTATTAGTTGGGAAATGGGGACTACTACCGCACTTACTAGCTGGGTCCTCTCGATCTTGGGCTCTAGGTAGGTCTGTGCATAGTAGGGAAGTGCTTTGGTAGTGTGTTGGTAAGTAGATAATTATTCATTCCTGAGCATCATTGACACCCATGAAAGGAAGCTACCAAGATGAGATATTATCAGGTAACAGTGATATGTTTGATCAAAGCCCTTCTTTATAAATCATGCATGTGGAAAGTAATTACCCCTGCCTTTGTATTTGCTGCCTATGCCTATCCTGTTGCTTCTACTCCTTCCTCTGCTTCTATTTCTAGGTTTTGATTATGTCTCAAGCTATAAGAGATACTACTTTCTTTGATACTGGGTGATCAACTTCCTATGCTATTGCTCAGTAGAAAAGTTCAATTTATGCTCCCACCACCCTAGTTTCTGTCTTTGTTGGTGGATATGGGTAAGTGAGATTAGCTACTTATTTGACTAGTTGTGATGCTACAAGAAGAAAAATTGTTTCAACAGGTGCTTCATATTGGTAAAATGCTTATGTAGGCACAAGTAAATTAGTACCATTAAAGTCATAGGTTGCACCTATTACAATTGAACCAGTTTCTCCACCACTAACATCTTAGCCAGCACTTGAGCAAGCACCCCCATCACTAGCAGTTAGAGATCAAGTTAACTCAGTTCCAAGTTAAGCAAATCCCTTTAAAATAGTAGGGCCACGCATGGATTCATATGCAGTGGGGAAAACCATTGAAGGAACCACACCAGTCAAGCTCAATGTATCTTCATGTTTTCTAGCCTACCTATAATGCATTTGTTTCCTATGATGCTTATGCTAGTGGATCTGCTCCTATTGGCTTTGCATATAGAACAAGAATAGGCTCAGGGAATGGGTCTTAAACCTTATGACCTATCACGCTATAATCTATACTAATCAACCATAGTTGGTCCTTGGATTGTTCTCTAGTTTTTTTTCGTACGAGAAGCATCAAATCCATAAGAAAATATGGATCCAGGTGTAGTTAATCCTATTAGAAATGATGGATAATTATGGAAGTAATCTCCTAAATCAATTATGTGATGGTAATTTTTCAAGATTTAGTACAATGGATGCAGATGGTATAGCAAAAGATAATGATAGTGCATCATGTAATGACGAGAGTTTTGTTTTTGAACAACTCATGGAGAAAATACACCTAGATGAAGATTGCAGCCATGATGGTCATGAAAGGATAAATGAAACATGTCAAGCTTCTTCTGTTTGCTCTAAAAATACAAAAATATGGAGTCAATTTCTTGAATCAAGTGAAGGTTGTAGTGATGTGGATGATACTAAAAGTATTTTCTCATCTATTGATTTTGAATATACAGTTGAAGATTATACTAATTCTGAAGTTTCATGTGTTCATGATGAGAACAATGGTGTTGTAGACGAAAATTTGTATCCAGCTAAAAAGCATTCTTATCTAGATGGTCAAAAACATTATAATTCTATTTTCATCCCTAGTGATTGTGATTTCTTTCAAGAGGAAGTGGTATAATTGATTTCCTTAAGCGAGAAGTGTATAAATAATGAAAATGACAATATTTTTGAAAGATCACAAATGGATGATGTAGTATATGGATTGAGCATTCTTTTTGAAGAAGATTGTAATCAAGAATGTCATGGTACAGTTGGATAAGAAAATTATACAAGAGAGTGCAACATTGACAAAAGCTTTCATGATGATGAGATAAGAGCTTGCTAATTTAAAGATTACTTTTGAGAATACCAACATATCAGATGAAAGTGATGTAGAGTATATAGTGAATTTCAGTTAGAGAAATTATGTGTGAGAAGTTGCAATGAAGAGATAAATGATGGTTTTCATTTTGACAGTGAAGAATGTAGTCCTGCTGATTGTTGCAACAATATGAAAAAAGGAGATATGTATGCAAGAGGCTCATTGGATAAATCATCTCAAGTAGTTGATTATGAGGAGCATGCATATGTTGATAATGATAATCAAGGAACTCCTGTCTTGTTTGATGATTTACCTTTTACTACTTCTTTTGCTGACTTTGAAATTATCACTAAATGTTTTCATGATGATAGCATTGATATAGTTGTACATGACAGTGGGAATGTAGAGATAAAGGCTAGTACAACTAATGACATTTTCTATGACGATCTTACACTTGAAGAATGTGATTGTGTCAATCACATGGATGCATATGAAAACCGCTTTTCTAGATCTACAAATCATAGTTTTTCTCATAAGTAGTATGCTTCAGATTTTCATGCTGATGTAGTAGGAGTTGATGTTGAATATGATACTTCTTGCAGAAGTGAATGTGTTTTAAATAGTCATTGTGAGGAGTTTTTGAATAAGTAAATTTTGAGTCATCTGAGCCTAATCTTGAAAGCTTTGTGTGTGATAACATTACTAATGTTGACAGTGTTTTCTATAAGCCTTAAGTGGGAAACAATGTTTGGGATGCTGATGCATTGTTTGAATGTTGTGATTTGAATGTGGATGAAGGTATTGTGAGTTTTGGAGAATCTTATTTTCAGGAAATTGAGAGATTGGTAATATCATTGAGCTATGTTGTTGGAATGATGAAAAAATTGTATGTGATGCAATCTAGTTGAAAGAGATACAAATGTGTGAGTATCATTTTCTCAATACAGAAGACTCAATACACAATACGATTGCACACTATTTATGAAGGATGAACTCTTTTATGACTGTAACTATTATGAGGGGGTTAGTGAATGTGATGAGATTGTGTTTTCACATAGTCTTGGTCATCATCCTCATATTTTTTCATTTTCCACAAGACCAGAAAATGCAATGAGTGGAAATGATATGTCCTATTTCATTTGGTTGCCATGTGACAGTAAAGCTAAATACAAAGCTAGCCTGACACTTGTGTTTGCATAAATGAAGTCAATCATATTGATGTGGTATGATAGAGGTAGATATGGATTAAATGGGATCAACCCTTTTAATAGATTGGTATTTGACAGGGTTAAGAACTGGCTTCCCTTTTCTATTTTGTGGCTTGGGGCTGCCAAATGAGGTTAAAAATTTGAAAAAATAAAGACTTTGTTGCCCAATGATTCTGACACTTAGTATGGTCTCCCATAGGATTCTAAATTCTCACTCTATTCACTAAGGAACAGATGTCCCCTAAAAAATCCATTGATGACACCTTCAAATTTCACAAAATTTTAAGTGCCCATGTTGAAAAAGTTGATTTGCACACTCAGAAGTGCACCTGAAAAATCTTCCCCAATGACCTACTTTGAAGGGTCATAACTCATAGCTAGTTGATTTTCATGTCAAATCCTTTGGTATGTGTACTCATGTGACATATGTGAACATATATGTCAGTTTTCAGCCCCATGTGATAAGTTTTGATAAGGCTTCTAAGTGCAAAGTTGGAAGGTTCCGAGGCTGTTTTGTTGTTTGTGGACTCCCAGTTCTTCGAAGTGGCCTCTTGTTTGAGTTGATATTTTGCAACTAGATAATCATCATGAAAAATGAGTTGATTCTTTACATTCCCCTCACATTCATATACTCCCCATTTCGATTTCAGAGCCTGAGGGTTTGATTATTTTTACCAGGTCAAAAGAAAATGCAATTTATTTTTATTTTACATCTGCATGTTCAAAATGTTTCAAGGTGGTCAAGTTTGACCCTTAATATTGGCTGATAAATATCGATTGAAGGAAAACCATCTTGCACACATGTTCAATGGACATAAATGATCTAATTTGTCTAGTGGTCGTTTCCTAGGAGGTGATTTGATATTTTTTCGAGGGGACTTGGTGCGCTCAAGTTAGTTTTTGATAGGTGCAAATTGCAGAAAGGTCTGAGTGAGCCAATTTGGAATTTAATATCTTGCATCTTAGGATAAAATTTTCTAGGCCCTTTGTTACACTAAATTATTGGGTCAAATATCTACATGCCTGCTCAGTTTCAAGCTCCCAGGATAAGTTTTGATGAGATTTTTAATCATTTTCTAATCGTGATAGGGCCAAAAATGGTGTTATGGAGAGTTTCAAATTTTCCAATTCTAATAACAACCCATTTCTTGTTTTGGTCTAAAACATTTACAACTCCATTTTCATAAAAGATAGAGGTCATTCGATACATTATTTTAATGTATTTCGAGTCTAGTGAAAACATCCCAAGGGCCAATTTACAAAAGGAGGTACTTGAATTTTAAGGGATAGGAAAAAATGAGGAAATGGGTTTTCTTGAAATAATTGATAATTTCCCTACACAAATTTTTACAGCTCCAAGTGTCCTGGTTTGCCTGCAGTGAATTTTCTCCGAATGGGTTGCATGCGTAATTAGAAGTCACATTTTTTAATAATGTTTCAAATGTTCATATTTAAAATATTTTGAATATTTTAAATATTGTTCAAATGTAAAGGGGCATTTAGGGAAAAAATAAAATACATTTTGAATGTTCTCGAGGAAAAGCAAGTTTAATTCTTGCTTCTAATTGGCTAAGAGATGACTTTCACAGTTATGAATGAAAATGGAGGAGATTAGTGATGCCTTTGTTTGAGTGATAAGTCTTCATTTTGGTAAGATAATTAAAGCTTTGTGGTAAAAGACAGGTTTTAATAATTTTTCAAGGTTCTCCCAAAGCAGCATCATGTGTCGCGGTTTTGAATCCAGAATGAAGAATTGAATCAAAGATGAGTGATGGCTACTGTGTCCATTGCCCATCGCTAATATAAAGATGTCACCTATTCCACATTGAATCCACAATGTGCGATGTTTCATCGCCCATCACTAATTTCTTATTATTTTATCTGGCTGCATCCACGATGTGTGATGGTCTCCCAGGAAAATTTTATGCAAGGAAACAACCCGTGGACTATGGAAATATTTAATGAAGGATTTAAATGGTGGGAAATGAAGTATAATGAGTGAAATATAGAGCCACGCGTAATTTTATTTTCCCGATAATTTTTTTTTAATCCTTCACAAAATGTTTGGTTGCATGCATTGCTATTATATTTCTCAGTTCTCTCATTCTATTCGTGAACTAGTAAAGAAAATTATAAATTCTTCACCAAGTAAAAGTAAAAGGTTTTGGATGCTTGGGGAAAATACAAAGAAAATATGAGGCATGGTATATTATTCAATTTCCCGAAGCTATAAAATTAAAGCCCTATAAGTAAATGAATTTAATTTGTTAAAATGTTGGGCATTTTAAAATTTGTAAACTCATAGGAATTATTTTATTGCCCTATAAAGTGAAATTTGAAACTTTATTTGTTGAATAGGGAAATAATGTATTTCACGAAGATTGCACAAGAGAGAAGAAGGGTAAATGAACAGGTAAAGAATAATTTTCTACAACAGAATGAAGAATGAAGGCTTTCACAAATAGAATTTTCCTTTTAGCTGTAAGGAAAGGAAAATGATGAAGAATGATGAGTCTTCCCATGGGGAGTATTTTTTTGTTATAGGGAAAATGAAAGATACGTGAATCAAAGGGAAGATTGGAGATTCTCTAAGTGGTGGAGGCAGTTATTGATCTATGGAGTTGAATGCTACTAGGTGTCTACAATGGATCTCCATTTAGGGTTTTGCACTTTCATTAACTATAGATTTTCTATTTCAGAATAGGTTGTTCATTCTTTTCTATCTCACAAGAATACTTTTGTAATAGGGCTTGAAATGTATTATGTGGCTTTAGGTTTCTAAGGTTTTTTCCGAGTCATGTGGGTATGTCCAGGATCATCAAGGAAAAAATAGGCCCTTAAGTGGCGAGGAAATTCAAAAAAATTAGAGTTAGGCAACTCGACGTAAAAATTTGAATAATTCATCTATATTATTTCAAAAATATGTAAGAATAGAATATGTAGCAAATTGAATGTAGTTTCTAAACTACTAGGTTTTTTTTTTTTAAATTCTATTTGGTGAAAATTTGAAATTTCAATGCAATAGTACTTAAATTTCAGGAAGAAATAAGTAGGTGTTCTGTTGGACCACCCTAACCACAATAAAATGATATATTTTTTTTCTATAAGTTTCTAGATATAAGTAGAGGACTCATGTCAATGCATGTGATGCATATTTTTTTATAATTTTCCAAGTAAATAATTAATTATGAATTTTTATTACAACTTAAAAAATATATAAAAACTCATATGTCTAACCACCTTAACTTGGTAAAATCTTCATGAAATTCATTTTTTTTTCAATCCTATAGTACGTGAAGCATAGAATGTGACACATGTTTTGGATTCAAAATATGTGATATCGTTTGAAAGCTATAGATTTTTTCAATCAACCTATTAATCAGGACTTTAGTCATAATTCAAATAGAAAACATGAATAATAATTATTTATTAAATTCAAAGTATCACATAATTTATATAGGTGGAAAGCTAAGCATCTCCTTTAAAAACCCTTTTCGTTTCATCAATTTTCAGTAAAAAAAAGTCATTAGCCACATTCCCATCATATCGCCACTTTTTGGCCCATCATGATCCTACACATACCCATGTAATGACTTGAACTTATTCACATCAATGTTATATTTGCATGTAAATGGTCATATATTCAGAGTTAGTTTCCTACATTGTACACTTTACATAGATTATGAATGAAAGGAATCAAGAGTTTCTGTTATTTTTCTTCTAGTTTTACCTTCAATGTTTGTTCTATGTTGTTATTTTCATTCAAAGAATTAATTAAATTATATGAACATAAAGAGTGGTTTGTGCAACTGTATGGTTGGATTAATAAACTTTGACTATTTTGGTTTATAGTATCAATGGTGCAATGCATCATATGGTAGGCATAACTATGAGAGAATGAAAGCTATAATGTGTTTTAAATTTCATGGTTTAGGTGACTCCACCTTGGAATATGACATTGGTCTTTTGATGTTACAGTTTCCTAAGATTGTTTTGTGAGCAGCTACATCTTTTAAATCAAATTTACTTATCAATCTTATTGTGGGTGTCTGTGGAATTTAATGAATCATATCTCTCATGTTTAATTCATACATTTCTATGAATGTTAGCCAAACCTTTACAATATTGTTTCTATTAAGAATTTGAAGGAGAATTATTTGTTTAGTTTGTGTTTGATAATTTTGTACACAAGTATCTAAAAGCACATTGTTGGGATCACCCTCCTAGGTTTAACAGAGCCTAAAGTGTAGGAGAGAGAAGGGGTTTTAATTCAATCTCTCGTTCATTTTCCAAAACTATCCTTGAATTTGACCATAAGGCCTAGTAGTCCTTTAGGATTAAAGTTGATAGCAGATCTGGGAACCAAAAATAGTGCTTGGTATTTTGATTTCTATGTACTTATTTATTATATTTCTATAATTTTTTCTATTCGGTTTTCCATGGAGGTGGAAACACCAAAGTGAGGATCTGATTGAGGTAGTCCTCTAAACACAAGCCCAAAAATTTCTTGTTCTTGTGTGTGGAGGTTGTTTGTCAAGTGAAGATTGTAAAGGCCTCAACTCATGAGTTCAAAGGTCTATTTCTATCACCTTTCTCTTATCAAATTCTAGCTTAGTATTGTTAAAGTATTCTTTTCTTATTATTTTTATATCGTGATTTTTTATCTCTATTGTAGCATAATTTTTTTTAATCAAGCATGAAGTTTTTTTAATCAAGCAATTAGTAGGTTTTTTTGGTGTTCTATACTATACTTTACACTCTCTATTGGGATGGATGCCAACACGTCCCTAAGACCCTAGTGCACCATGATGGAGTCCATGATTCGAACTATAGCCCTTTGGTAGTGGTATGTCTGAGTTACAGTCCAAACCTTGGAAACTAGCTCTCTTGATCTATTGAAAAATACATCCATTAAAAAGATAAATGGAGAAAAATTGAATGATATTTGATTATTTTCATTCATAATATGTGTAAATTATATAATAGGATACAATTGGCTTCAAAACTATAACATTATATTCATGAAATTCTAGTAGTATTATACAACATATACAAATTGTAAATAACTCAGACTCAATAACCTAAAAACGAGACTTAAAGTCTATTCCTTTTCATTTTGTCTTACCAAATTCTCCAAAATATCAATCATCTTGTGCAAATGGCCTTGAATTCCCTTTCATAAGATAAGGGAGAAAAAATATTTAGGCCAAATGCACATATCACATTTTCATTTGACATTGTCATACATTTCAAAATATGATTACATTTGCTTGTTCATGGATGGAATATTCCTCGAAAAAATAAGGTTATATTACTTGTTACAATCTTCACCCTTTCCAAAAGTGCTTTGATGTTGATGGTTGATATTTTTCAATCCTTTTATTCATTCTTGTTGATGTGAACCCAAGAATGGTGATTTTGGAAATTGAAGACAAAACCTTAGTGTACAAAAAGACAAAACTCCTTTTGTTGAAGCTGTTGAAAATGTTTGAAGTGTAGAATATGCATGAAAGAAAAAAAAAATTCCACATCCCTAGTAAAATCTTTACAAGTAAGGAATCTCATTGTACTTTATATTTGAGGCATCATACTCCTCTTTTGTTGACCATTTGAATGCCATCAACTCATCTAGTTTATTCCTATATGTGCCATACTTTTTCACTACCTATTTTTTCTCCCTATCAAAGTCATCTAGAAATTTTCTAGTGAACCACAATTTCTCCATGCTTATTTCATCAAGTTGATATGAACTAAGCCCACTTCATAGATAAGAAGGGATCGTGTATCAACAACATTCTCCATTTGGGATCTCCATTTATCATATAGCTTGACTGGTCCACTACTCTCAAGAATATTTAGCAAAGTTCCAAGATCATTGTCATCAAATTCTTGGAGTAGTTCCCTTATTCTCCTTTCCATTAGATCTAATATACCTTGGAATTTTGTTATTCCTTTCACCATTCTACATGTTGGGATTATTTTCTATGGCTTATTTTCATCATGATTTGATCCCTTTATCATGATAGCTAATGCATTGGGCCTTGGTACAGACAATTACATCAATGGGATAGCCTATCTTTTGTCCTTTTTAAACATCCAAATCATAGTAATCATCAAAGAATAATTGGTGTCTAAACTATTCACCCTCTTAGTTTTTTTTTTTCATTAAATGTTCTATCACATTGGTCATGATGTGTACATTGTTTTTATACTTATCATCCTCATAAATTTCAAACAATTCATCATACATGTTTATTTGCTTAATTAAATTATTTCTTCTAACTCTTCCTTTTATGGATGAGCAATGGAAGTGCTTGGGATGAATGGAATGTCCTTATACACATCCTCATACACAACAATATCTATAGATTGAATTAGGGGAGGTGGTGTAAAAGAAGGGGGTGGAGTAGTGGGTATGTGTAGGATCATGATGGGCCAAAAAGTGGCAATATTATGGGTATTTGTAGGGTATGTGGCTGACGACCTTTTTTATACCCAAAATTGATGAAACGAAAATGGTTTTTAGAGGAGATTCTCAGCTTTCCACCAATATAAATTATATTTTAATTTGAATTTAATAAATAATTATTATTCATTTTCTATTAGAATTATGACTAAAGTCCTAATCGATAGGCTGATTGAAAAACATATATAACTTTGAAACGATATCACATTTTTTGAATCAAAACATGAGTCACATTCTATGATTCACATACTATAGGATTAAAAAAATAAAAAATAAATTTCATGAAGTTTTGACCATGTTAAGGTGGTCAGACATACAATTTTTATATTTTTTAAAAGTTGTAATAAAAAAATTCATAATTAATTATTTACTTGGAAAAAATTACAAAAAAATATGCATCACATCCTAACATGAGTCCTCTACTTATATATAAATATTATAAAAATATTATCATTTTATTATGGTTAGGGTGGCCGATGCACCCTACTTCTTATTTTTCCCTGAAATTTAAGTACTTTGATTGAAATTTCAAATTTTCACCAAATAGATTTTATTTATTTTAAATAAACCTAGTATTTTAGAAACTACATTCAATTTTCTACAAATTCTATTCTTACATATTTTTGAAATAATATAAACAGCTTATTCAAATTTTTACGTCAATTTGCCTAACATTGATTTTTTTTAATTTTTTGCCACTTAAGGGCCTATTTTTTCTATGATGATCTTGCACATACCCTAGTAGGTTGCACTGACTACATTTGAGGTTGCTAATTTTACAACATCTCAACCATTATTTCTAATTCTTCAAGCCTTTTATCTATTTATATTGTATTGAATCAACAAATAATTATATTTCTTAATCTCCAAATTATATTTATGTTGTAAGGATTCAATATTTTCCTTTGTAAATTTGGCAACATTCATAGCCAATGTGGTTGCTTCAACAATTGAGATGCCATAAGCTCTTTTTATGATCAAGCCTCCTCTTAGATCACTAGATGGCTTTGCAACTATTGGTTTATTAGTGTTTGGTTCTAGTACCCAAATAGCTAGAGTGTCTAACTTTGGGCTAAAGGTTGATCCAGATAATGCACATAATGTCTCTTCATCAGTGACAAAAGTGTGAGCATCATGTTTTCTTATAGTGTCAAGGGCTATTCCACAAGCAATTTCCCACTCAAGTAATAAGAGGATACCACTCTCTTTGACAAGATTCCTTACTTCATCAAGAGACATTTCCTTTTGATGTGCCTTCATTTATGCAATCAACCTTGCTAATATCACATGTTTGGGCTCCTCGGATAATTTTTTCATTTCTTCTTTCAGTTTCCTTTTATAATAATCACTTCATCTTCTCCAAAAAAACTCCTTGATACATCACTCTTGAAAAATGTGTCATCATACATGAAGTTTTTAAAAGCTTCATCTCTAACATCATCTACATTTTCCACTCCTATAAAGACTGCTTTGGTGACCCTATTATTAGGATCTAGTAAATCATTTTCCCACTATGGAGATGGCATGCTCTACTCAATATCATCTATGGAAAGGGTAGTCCACAAGTCTAGTTGTTTCAATATTCAATTTTAGAGAAGACTCCCTTGGTGGTGAATCAACATCAACAACATTTAGTGGTGGGAATAGGGGTGCTTGTGGCATAGGGGAAGATGGTCTTGACTCCTTAGATTGTTTAGGAGTGACCTTTATCTATTCTTTCAAAACTATCCCCTTAAGTAAATTCCATTGAAGACATATGAATTCTTAGGGGGTTGGTATGTTGGTATTTCCTCAACCATAGGGTCTTTACCCTTATTCTCCTCTTGTCTTTGTTATTTTAGTTGCCCCACAACCCTATCAAATTTGTGTAGTATTACCTCAATTTTTAAAAGCAAATCATCTATGTCTGCATATCCCTTGAAAGAGGGATCCATTACCTACTTATCCTTTTCAATTTTTTTAAAGGAAATCTAGTGCACTCTCTTGTCCTCATTCTCCCTTAAATCAAATCTATTCCTAGTGATATCCTTTGCATAATCTAATTCATGCCAGTATTTTGATCTATTAGTCCTTATTCTTAGAGCAACAATAAATCCTTCAAGGTCAAAATTCTTACACCTCCATGGTTTGATCTTTAGAGGAGTAATCATATCTATAATTTTCTTTCATCCTTCTTTCCCCATAAGAAAATTAAAAAAAATGAATAAAGGGAAGAAAGAACCCTTCTTCTAGTTTTCCAAATGAACTTCTTTAGCCCAACCCAAGTGTCACATTACTTCAAGGAAACTAATTCTTAGGGGTACAAATATAGGTAAAACATGCAGGGCCACATTGGTCCCATACACTATCAGAATAATGTAACCATAATGCACAATCACAACACCCCAATTGTGATTTATTCCTAACTTTGGCCTTCTCTCCTTTGGTCTCAAAAAATCATCCAACTGTTGTGGAATCCTTGATAATCCTCTGTAATAGATTTTTACATTTACAAAAAAAAAGTTTGTGAAAGTCACAAAACTTGATTGAGAACATTTTTGTCTAACAAATGTGTTGACATATGGACAAGGAGGACTTCACAAATTTTATCCTCCATTTTTGTCTATAGTCTTGGATTCAAGCCCTTCCATCCATAAGCTAGAATGATATGACACAAAAGAGAGTAATGCCAAAATGTCACACCACTTTCTCTTCCCTTGATGGTCACCAATTCCTTGTTAATGACATGGGATAGGTATGTGGCAAATTCATACTCATTAACTATCATGTTTTTTATATTAGTTTCTATAAATGTTAGAGCTATAGGCATCTTTTGCAAAGGCTTAAAACTAAGAAAATGGTAGAGAGAGTAGCATGTCTTGATAAATTAACCTTCAAAACTATCAATTCAAAAAGGATCATGTTTGATAGAGGTGAGTCTGACCATTTCCCTTTTCTTACCCTTTACAAAGAATCTTGGTAACAACACTACCCTATAGGTTCTTTGATTTTACTCATATCCCTTCTTTAATGCTTCAAGGTCAATGAGTTTATTTGCATTAGGGTTTAGGTTGAAGACACCAATGATAAATTTTCTATCCAATTTAACCATCTCTACACCCCAACATGGTAGCAATTGCTTTGATTAGTCCACATCTAGGTATACATCTGGGACTAGGAATTTCCCAAAGATAAGTTCTAGCCATTGTAGCTATAAATTAGAGAATTTCTCTTCTCATACCAATATTTGAATAACTCCCATCTAGAATGTTTCATCTTTGCATCTTTAATCTCGTAATGTTTATCAACAAAACCCTTGTTAGCTCTTGGGCCTTGCATTTTGATTCTACCAATGACCCTTCCATTTGTTGAGCCAGGTAATTGTGCTAGAAGGTCATCATTCAGGGCTATTTTTGGGGTGGAACTAGAGGATTGTGCTTTGGGAGGTGACATTTTGGTGGTTTAGAAGAATAATAGGGCATTCATAGTAATTTCTAGGGTTTTAACACAATTATAGGTAGAACTAGGGAAACTATGAAAAAATTGAATACAAGCAACACAATTCAAGCATACAACAACCCTATAACACTCTGAGATTTAAATCTAGCAATTGCACAATATTTTGCATACAATTGAGCAAGGTAGAAGAAAATCACAACTTGCAAATGTTTTAATGATGAAACCCCTAGTTTGTGATGCAGAGAGCTTGATCTTTATAGAATTTGATCTCCAGATGCTTCAATGTGCTTTAGTAAACTAGAAATGTGCATTAAATATGAATTTTAAGGGAAAAAATCATTGAATTTAGGCTTAGTGGTGTCTTGTCCATCATTATTCTTCACTCGCGTGAACTACAATGAATTCATCTTCCCATTTCCTTAATTTTAAATTTCAACCATTGATCTAGTGATGATTTGTAGACATGGATGGCACAAACGGAGTCAATTGAGTTTGAAAAACTTTACCATCTTTGAATAGAACCTCAAGCCAAAAAAATTTAGGCATATGGAAAAGACCATCAGATGTCTTCTCGAGCCCCACTACCATTGGAAATGTCAAAGTAGCTAACATGTCAACTCCCCATACCCCACGCTTATGCATAGGAAAATAGATCAAGGCCTCAAAATGCTAGGGAAGAACACTAGATCATTCCACATGTCCAATGTGTGCACTAGTTAACCTCCATATGCATTGTCTATACTTAGGAAATTTTCATCATGCACGCCTAATCTTCTATATTTTTGGTTTTCAAGGTTAAAATATCTCTACCATACTTTTCTAGAATCTTTCCACATATCTTTAAGAGACACCCTTTTCATTTTTCCCACTAGCGCCTCCATAGTTAATAAAATTCTTTGATCTTCATTAATCATCCATCGAACGGCTGAGGTCTTATCACTTGGCATCTTCCCACACCAGCCACAATCAACCAAGGTCTTTAGAGATGAACCCCTTCAGAATGGTAGGGAACAACCAAGATGATGCCACATGGAAATATTTGAGCCTTTAGATCATGGACCTACCACTAGCATTATAAAAACCTTGCAGAGATCGGTGTACTGGTTAGACATGTGGTACCCTCCTGCACCATCACATGTATTTTTCAATGAATATTTTATTCAGTGCAAGCTAGTAGGAAGTTAGGAACAAACAACAAGGGAACACATGTCATGGTGGGACCAAGTAGTGCTTAAATTAAGCAATTTTAAAGAACATGCTTATAGTTATGACTTAAGACCGGGACATTCACTTGGTTGATAAATATTTAACACACAAACTTTAGTCACAAAACTAGAAAATAAAGCATTAGATTTTTGAGGAAATATTTCATGTCCTGTGGGTAAGACTTAACAAAATTTTAAAAGGGAATACAACCGGTGAGACTAGAACTTTGGGGTCGGTAAAAATATGATTTTAATGGCACAAATTTTGACTTAAGGAAGCATAAACATCCTAGCACAGGTCAATGAGAAAATAGAAAAAGTAACTAAGGCATCACATTATTAGGGATTAAAGAGGGTTTTAGCCCTATGGTGAACTGCAAACACAGGAAATAATAAACCCTAGCTCACAAATGACCACTAAAATGCTCACCATTGAAATGAATTATCAGAACCACAATTTTTTTTAAAAGTCTAATAAAAAATTACATGCCAAAAGGGCATACTTGTTCAAAATGAAAGAAAAAAATTGTAGAAGAGGTCAGTTGGTTGACTATTAACTCTAGAGACATTCCTTTGAAGCCACATGTCAAAATTTAGGGGTCTTTACTATTCATAGAAATCACATGTTTTCCATTATTGTAGGTGGGATGAGAAAATGAATTCAAAATAACAATTTTTGGTTGATGTAGCTTTTTAAAAGAATAATAAATTAATAACTTCGAACAAATTCCATCTTCACTTAAAGATATTATTTTATTTATTTTTAATGATATACCAAGACATTTAAATGAAGAGGACCTTTCCTCAAAGTTATACCTTTGATCAAAGGTGTCTATGTTGGAATCTTCCAACAAGGACCTTCATTTGAGGTAATATGTTCGAACAAAGATAGTTGAAATCAAATCTACCCCCTGCTACTTTGATTACAATGTTTGGAACCAATTATTTTGGGATGACCCTTATAGATTTGGATTACTCTTCTTGGACAATTTTTCATAAGAGGAAGAAAGCCATTCCTATGTGGGACTCTCTTCTGCATGCCAAGCCTTTGGATGCAAATTCACATAGGGTCAGATCAAGCATTGTTTAGTTGGATTTCTCATATTCTTTCTGGGAAACTTGTTTGTTATGCCTTGGGTTTATTTTGTTATTCTTTTGGGTTTAAATTATGTTTTTTGTACAACTATTGAGTAGTTCTTGTCAAGTAGAATGGTTAATTATAATAATATTTACTACTATTAATAAATTTGGGCCATTTAAGTTGTATATAAGTTGTTTTTCTAACAATAATGCTAACAACTAATTATATGTTTATCCAAGTACTAAGTTTTTCAATAAAAAAATAATCAATTCTTTAAATTTTTATTTTATAGGCACTTGCCACTAAATATAATGATATGACGATTTCTATAATGAACCATATCTCCAAATTTTTATTACATTTTAAAATAAAAATAGAAAACTATATATAGTAACTAAAATACCTCAAATAACTCTTAAAATGGGTAAAAACAACTTTAGAATGGGATGGTGTAGAGACACTCCAAGATCAATGAATGAATCTACACATTACATTGTAGATTACTTGATCTCCTTTAGTGAATGTCTAGTTGTACATGTTGATAGTTTATCTATTTAAAAGCATTCTAAAAAATGTCATTACATAATACTACGTCATTTGTAAAACCTTGATAATTTATTTAGAAACATGTAAGAGCTTGATAATTTACCAAGAAACATGTAAATTAATACTAATAAACAACAATTGCAACATGCCTAATAAATTTATCTATTTAAAATTCTTGTAAAGAAGGTTATTGTATAATACTACGACACTTATAAAAGCTTGACAATTTATTGAGGAATGTGTATATTAATACTAATAAAGAAAAATTATAACACATCTAATAAATTTTTCCATTTAAAAGCCTTCTCAAAATCTTATTTCATAATATTATGACAATTGTTAAAGTTTGGTAATTTATTATGAAAGGTGTATATTAATAATAGTAAACAATTAGAACACTTCTAATAAATTTTTCCATTTAAAAGCCTTCTCAAAATCTTATTGCATAATATTATGACAATTGTAAAATTTTGGCAATTTATTATGTAACGTGAATATTAATAATAGTAAACAATTGCAACACATCTAATAATTTTTTCTATTTAAAAGCCTTCTCAAAATCTTATTGCATAATATTATGACAAATTGTAAAAGTTTGGTAATTTACTATGAAAGGTGAATATTAATAATAGTAAACAATTACAACATATCTAATAAATTTTTCCATTTAAAAGCCTTCTCAAAATCTTATTGCATAATATTATGACAATTGTAAAAGTTTGGTAATTTATTATGAAAGGTGAATATTAATAATAGTAAAGAATTACAATACATCTAATAAATTTGTTCATTTAAAAGCCTTCTCAAAATCTTATTGCATAATATTATGAAAATTGTAAAAGTTTGGTATTTTATTATGAAATGAGAATAGTAAAAATAGTAAACAATTACAACATGTTTAATAAATTTGTCCATTTCAAAGCCTTCCCAAAGTCTTATTGCATAATATTATGACAATTGTAAAAGTTTGATAATTTATTATAAAACATGAATATTAATAATAAGAAACAACAATTACAACACGTCTAATAAATTTATCCATTTAAAAGTCTTATAAGAAATATCAATGCATAAATTTATCTACTGAAAAGTCTAAAAAACATATATAACAATTGTAAAAAATTAATAATTTATTGAACAACGTGTATACTAATACTAGTAAACAACAATTACAACACCTCTAACAAATTGCAACGACATCAGAAAAAAAAAACATCAGCAATGGTTATCACTTATCTCTAATAGGAAAATAGCCAAGTGTTCAGTATTCAACAACAGTTCCGTTATATACGGGTCAAATGTTTGAATTTTAAGTTAATTTTTGAAAGACGGAGTTTAATGTTGATTTTTAACTAGCACATTATTTACGGGTCAAATCTGCAGCCGCCTTGCGTCATCCTTATTCCAGAAGGCGTCTCGGTCATTCGTACATCTCATCTATAAATAACTCCATCCCATGCAAACATTTCAAATAAACACTTTATCTTAGAAGAGGGATTAGATTGGCTAATCAGTATGGAAATAGTATTCTTTGTAATTTCATGCCTGTTGATGTTTACAAA